>MU106154.1:28659-72257 GCA_012274485.2 Sinapis alba | reverse complement strand
ATCAAAGTATCCATGTTTAGCCTATTTGGCCATATGGCAAGTTCTTCAAGCTTTTAATCAAAATAGGATGAATGGATATGTAAGAAGCTTAATTTAGAACTAATACTCAGTGGAGAGTCTCCATGAAATTGAATAAATCTCATAGGAGTTAGGTTGAAGAAGTTATTCCACTTTCTAATAAAGATATCCATGTTTAGCCTGTTTGGCCAAATGTCAAGTTCTTCAAGCTTCTAATCAAACCAGGATGAATGGATATGTAAGAAGCTTGATTTGGAACCATTAATCAGTGGAGAGTCTCCATGAAATTGAAGAAATTTCATAGGAGTTAGGTTGAAGAAGTTATTCCACTTTCTAATCAAGGTATCCATGTTTAGCCTTTTTGGCCATATGGCAAGTTCTTCAAGCTTCTTATAAAACCAGGATGAATGGATATGTAAGAAGCTTGATTTGGAAACATTAATCAGTGGAGAGTCTCCATTAAATTGAATAAATCTCATAGGAGTTAGGTTGAAGAAGTGGTTTCACTTTCTAATCAAAGTATCCATGTTTAGCCTATTTGGCCATATGGCAAGTTCTTCAAGCTTCTAATCAAACCAGGATGAATGGATATGTAAGAAGCTTAATTTAGAAATAATAATCAGTGGAGAGTCTCCATGAAATTGAATAAATCTCATAGGAGTTAGGTTGAAGAAGTTATTCCACTTTCTAATTAAGATATCTATGTTTAGCCTGTTTGGCCATATGACAAGTTCTTCAAGCTTCTAATCAAACCAGGATGAATGGATATGTAAGAAGCTTGATTTGGAACCATTAATAAGTGGAGAGTCTCCATGAAATTGAATAAATCTCATAGGAGTGAGGTTGAAAAAGTTATTTTACTTTCTAATCAAGATATCCATGTTTAGCCTATTTGGCCATATGACAAGTTCTTCAAGCTTCTAATCAAACCAGGATGAATGGATATGTGAGAAGCTTGATTTGGAACCATTAATCAGTGGAGAGTCTCATGAAATTGAATAAATCTCATAGAAGTTAGGTTGAAGAAGTTATTCCACTTTCTAATCAAGGTATCCATGTTTAGCTTGTTTGGCCATATGGCAATTCTTCAACCTAACTCCTATGAGATTTATTTAATTTCATGGAGATTCTCCATTGATTAATGGTTCCAAATCAAGCTTCTTACATATTAATTCATCCTGGTTTGTTTAGAAGCTTGAAGAATTGCCCTATGGCCAAACAAGCTAAACATTGATACCTTGATTAGAAAGTGGAATAACTTCTTCAACCTAACTCCTATGAGATTTATTGAATTTCATGAGACTCTCCACTGATTAATGGTTCCAAGTCAAGCTTCTCACATATCCATTCATCCTGGTTTGATTAGAAGCTTGAAGAACTTGCCATATGGCCAAATAGGCTAAACATGGATATCTTGATTATAAAGTAAAATAACTTCTTCAACCTAACTCCTATGAGAATTATTCAATTTTATGGAGACTCTCCACTGATTATTATTTCCAAATCAAGCTTTTTACATATCCATTCATCTTGGTTTGATTAGAAGCTTGAAGAACTTGCCATATGACCAAAAGTCTAAACATGGATATCTTGATTAGAAAGTGGAATAACTTCGTCAACCTAACTCCTATGAGATTTATTCAATTTCATGGAGACTCTCCACATATTAATGGTTACAAATCAATCTTCTTACATATCCATTCATCCTGGTTCGATTAGAAGCTTGAAAAACTTGCCATATGTCTAAATAGGTTAACCATGGATATCTTGATTAGAAAGTGGAATAACTTCTTCAACATAACTTCAATGGGATTTATTCAACTTCATGAAAGACTCTCCACTGATTAATGGTTCCAAATCAAGCTTCTTACATAGTGATTCATCCTGGTTCGATTACAATCTTGAAGAACTTGCCATATGTCCAAACATGCTAACCATGGATATCCTGATTAGAAAGGGAATAACTTCTTCAACATAACTCCTATGGGATTTATTCAACCTCATGGAGACTCTGCACTGATTGACGGTTCCAAATCAAATTTCTTACATAGTGATTCATCCTGGTTGGATTAGAAGCTTGAAGAAATTGCCATGTATCCAAACTGGCTAACTATGGATATCCTGATTAGAAAGTGGAATAACTTCTTCAACATAACTCCTATGGGATTTATTCAACTTCATGGAGACTCTCAACTGATTAATAGTTCCAAATCAAGCTTCTTAAATAGTGATTCATCCTGTTTCGATTAGAAGCTTGAAGAACTTGCCATGTGTCCAAACATGCTAAAGATGGATATCCTGATTAGAAAGTGGATCTTCAACATAACTTCTATGAGATTTATTAAACTTCATGAAAAAATCTCCACTGATTAATTGTTCCAAATTTAGCTTCTTACATAGTGATTCATCCTGGTTTGGTTAGAAGCTTGAAGAACTTGTCAGATGTCCAAACATGCTAACCATGGATATCCTGATTAGAAAGTGAAATAACTTCTTCAACATAACTTTTATGTGATTTATTCACCTTCATTAAAGACTCTCCACTGATTAATGGTTCCAAATAAAGCTTCTTACATAGTGATTCATCCTGGTTTGATTGGAAGCTTGAAGAACTTGCCATATGTCTAAACAGGCTAACCATGCATATCCTGATTAGAAAGTGGAATAACTTCTTCAACATAACTCCTTTGGGATTTATTCAACTTCATGAAAGACTCTAAACTGGTTAATGCTTCCAAATCAAGCTTCTTACATAGTGATTCATCCTGGTTCGATTAGAAGCTTGAAGAACTTGCCATGTGTCCAAACATGCTAACCATGGATATTCTGATTAGAAAGTGGAATAACTTCTTCAACATAACTCCTATGGGATTTATTTAACTTCATGGAGACTCTGCACTGATTAATGGTTCCAAATCAAGCTTCTTACATAGTGATTCATCTTGGTTTGGTTTGATTAGAAGCTTGAAGAACTTGTCATATGTCCAAAAAGGCTAACCATGGATATCCTGATTAGAAAGTGGAATAACTTCTTCAACATAACTTCTATAGGATTTATTCAACATCATGAAAGACTCTCCACTGATTAATGGTTCCAAATCAAGATTCTTACATTGTGATTCATCCTGGTTCGATTAGAAGATTGAAGAAGTTGCCATATGTCCAAACAGGCTAACCATGGATATCCTGAATAGAAAGTGGAATAACTTCTTCAACATAACTCCTATGGGATTTATTCAACTTCATGAAAGAATATCCACTGATTAATAGTTCCAAATCAAGCTTCTTACATAGTGATTCATCTTGGTTGGATTAGAAGCTTGAAGAACTTTACATATGTCTAAACAGTCTAACCATGGATATCCTGATTAGAAAGTGGAATAACTTCTTCAACATAACTTCTATGTGATTTATTCAACTTCATGAAAGACTATCCACTTATTAATGGTTCCAAATCAAGCTTCTTACATAGTGATTCATCCTGGTTTGATTAGAAGCTTGAAGAACTTGCCATATGTCTAAACAGGCTAACCATGGATATCCTGATTAGTAAGTGGAATAACTTCTTCAACATAACTACTATGAGATTTATTCAACTTCATGAAAGACTCTCCACTGAATAATGGTTCCAAATCAAGATTTTTACATAGTGATTCATCCTGGTTCGATTAGAAGATTGAAGAACTTGCCATATGTCCAAACAAGCTAACCATGGATATCCTGATTAGAAAGTGGAATAACTTCTTCAACATAACTCCTATGGGATTTATTCAACTTCATGAAAGAATATCCACTGATTAATAGTTCCAAATCAAGCTTCTTACATGGTGATTCATCCTGGTTGGATTAGAAGCTTGAAGAACTTGACATATGTCTAAACAGGCTAACCATGGATATCCTGATTAGAAAGTGGAATAACTTCTTCAACATACTTTCTATGTGATTTATTCAACTTCATGAAAGACTATCCACTTATTAATGGTTCCAAATCAAGCTTCTTACATAGTGATTCATCCTGGTTTGATTAGAAGCTTGAAGAACTTGCCATATGTCTAAACAAGCTAACCATGGATATCCTGATTAGAAAGTGGAATAACTTCTTCAACATAACTCCTATGAGATTTATTCAACTTCATGAAAGACTCTCCACTTATTAATGGTTCCAAATCAAGCTTCTTACATAGTGATTCATCTTGGTTTGATTAGAAGCTTGAAGAACTTGTCATATGTCTAAACAGGCTAACCATGGATATCCTGATTAGAAAGTGGAATAACTTCTTCAACATAACTCCTATAGGATTTATTAAACTTCATGAAAGACTCTCCAATGATTAATGTCAAGGAGGTGCAAAGTTACCCAAGTAACTTGTGAAGAAAGGAGAGTAACCGGGTAACCTTATCCTACTTGACCGTTTACCAAGCTTGGGGGCGCGTCTGACAGGCTGTCATAGACTGCCAGCTCTGGTCAAGAAGGCAAACGTGTGAGGATGCTCATTGGACAGTTTCAAATAGGCGCTCCTCCTTGGTTTGACTCCACATGCTTACCCTATCATTTGATTCTGAAAGCCCTTGTATTTCCCTTTTATATATGTTGTAAGCTCTTGAACCTAAATGAATACACACATACATTTCGGCTACTCTCTCTCTTGTTCTTAATCTCTCCATTGTTCATCATGATTCTCTAGCAATTCTCTCATTCTGTCCATTAATCTCTTCTTTAGTCTAAAATCTCATGGTATCAGAGCCAGGTTGCTCATAACCTGTGCCTTTGAATCCGTGAATGTTCAGTGCCAGTTACTTGTTCAAAACTTTGTTCTTGGGTGTTCTTGGGTCGCATAGACAAGATGGAGAACAACAAGATGATATCTGTTCCGGTTGCGCTTAAGGGTGGTTCAAACTATATGTTGTGGTTACGGTTGGTGAAGACAGCCGTGGGAAGGTTAGGACTATTGAGCCATATCACTGATGATGCTCCATTAAAGTCTGGATCCAAGGAAGGAGAAGATGGTGAAGGTGAAAAGGAAGCCGAACTTGCCTTAGCTGAGTACAAGAAATGGGTGAAAGAGGACCTGATGGTGCTGTCTGTGTTACAAGGGTCCCTTGATGTCCATCTACTTTAAGCCTATAGCTATTGTGAGTCGCCTAAACACCTGTGGGAGACACTCCAGAAGACTTTTGGTAATGTTTCTAATCTGAGCCGTGTGTATGAGTTATTAATGGCTATCAACACACTTGCGCAAGAAGAGGTTGATTTTACCAAGCATTTGGGAAAGTTTAGGTCTTTATGGTCTGATCTTGAAGCCTTGAGACCCAACACCAATGATCAGGAAATCCTTGCTGAAAGGAGAGAACAAGATCAGGTGTTTGGGCTGATGTTGTCACTGAACCCATCATTCAATGATGTGATCAAGCACATACTAAGGTCTCCAAGTCTCCCATCCATGGAGGAGGTATGTGCTCAGATCCAGAAAGAGGAAGGCTCTCTCGGTATATTTGGGGGCAAAGGAGAGTTGTCCATGGCACACAAGGCTGAAGGTATCCAAGCCAACAAGGCTGCTTACCGTGGAGAAGAAAGGAAGTATGGGGAAAGGTTTGGAGGCAACTGTGATCATTGCAAGAAGCAAGGACACAAGAGGAGCCAGTGTTGGATACTGCATCCACATCTCAATCCAGCCAAGTTCAACAAGGATAGAGATGCTAGAGCTCACCTCTCAGCTGAAGCAAGTGCTCCTAGTTCATCCGGAGCTGGGTCAAGTGGTCAGGCTGGTGAAGGTGAAGGTAAAGCCATGACATCTCAACACCTAAGCGGAAAGACCAAGGATCAGGAGGTGATCAGGAGGTCCGACATTGAGTCTCTCATCAAACCCCTTAGGGAGTCTGGTACAACTCTTGGAAACACCATGGGTTATTCATATACTGCCCACATGTTGCCTATTAATTCTGATAGGTTGCTAGATGAAACTACAACTGCTTATACCACTGCTAGGATGTCTAATATTCCTGATAAGTTGCTAGACTTGATTGAGAACTTGCTCAATGGAAATGAATCACCTAGGACTCATATAGCTCAAAACTTGATTAAACCATTGATTTTTGATTCTGGTGCTTCTCATCACATGATTAGTGATAATAATCTCATTAAGGAAATAGAACCTGCTCAGGGACATGTTATGATTGCTAATTGTGACCGGATTCCTATTAGAGGGATTGGGAAGTTAACATTGTTTGATAAGGATTCTAAAGCCTTCTATATGCCTGAGTTTACTTCTAATTTGTTATTTGTCAAGAGATGCACTACTGATCTTCAATGCAATGTTATATTCAGTCCTAATGATGTGAAGTTTCAGGATATTGAGAGCAGTAGGTTGATTGGGCAGAGAGTGACCAAGGGATACCTGTACATGCTCCAAGACATTAGACCTATCACTAGCTCTTGTTATTCGTTTAGTTCTGTGTCTTCCTTAAATAATGATGCATTGTGGCATGCTAGACTAGGACATCCACATGTTAGAGCTTTAAGCTTAATGTTACCAGGTGTTAGTTTTAAGAATAATGAATGTGAGACATGCATTTTGGGAAAGCATTGTAAGACTGTGTTTCAAAAATCTTCTACTATATATGATAAATGCTTTGATCTAATTCATTATGATGTTTGGACTGCCCCTTGCCTGTCTAGAGATAATTATAAATATTATGTCACATTCATAGATGAAAAATCCAAATACACCTGGTTAACACTCATTAAAACTAAGGATAAAGTGTTTGATGCATTTAGAAACTTTCAGGAATATGTCTCTAACCATTATAATGCTAAGTTCAAGATTTCCAAGTCTGATAATGGAGGAGAATACACAAGTCATGCGTTCAAACATCACCTTGCTCAACATGGGATCTTACACCAAACGAGCTGCCCCTACACTCCTCAACAGAATGGAGTGGCTGAAAGAAAGAATATACACCTTATGGAGGTTGCCCGATCTATGATGTGTCAAACAAGTGTACCAAAGAGATATTGGAGTGATGCGGTTCTGTCTGCTTGCTATCTTATAAACAGGATACCAACTCAGATTCTAAAAGATCAATCTCCTTTTGAGGTTCTCAACAAAGGCAGGCCAGCTTTAGAGCATTTGAGGATATTTGGGTGTGTTTGTTATGTTATGGTGCCGGGTGAGATGAGGAACAAACTAGAAGCCAGGAGTACTAAAGCTATGTTTATAGGATACTCAACAACCCAAAAGGGTTACAAGTGTTTTGACCCTACTACAAGAAGTGTTCTGGTGTCCCGGGATGTAAAATTCATGGAGGACAAAGGTTATATGAAGGGAAGAATTGGGAAGACCTAGAGGAGTTGACTCGACAGTCTGACAAAGCAACCAGTCTGCGGTTGATACTGGAAGGACTTGGGATTGGGGTATCCCAGGATCAGAGTAGGCATCAAGTGCCTAACACTAATACCACTGAAGATTCACTCCACCTTGATCATGAGGGGGGACATGAGTCTGGAGCTACTGAAGGTCGGAATGATCAAGCCTCAGATAATGGTCATGAGGGATATGAAAATAAGGCTGAGGGACAAAATAATAACCAAAGCTCAGACGGTCATGACCAAGCTGGAGAGGATTCAGGAAGAAGAGATCAAGGGGATAATGGTGGAAGAAATCAGGTACAAGATGAAGAGAGTGTGGAACAAGTTGAGGAATCAGTTACGGTGCCTTTGAGGAGGATCACAAGGCAAAGGAAGGATCCTTCCAACTGGGTAAACACGAGAGTGTACTACAATGCCCAGGCTGTGGAGAATCCTTCACAAGCCGTGTGTTCCTTTGCTGAATTCCCTGAGGAACATAGTTGTTTCATGGTCAGCTTGGATGAAAGCCATGTACCAAGGAGCTATGAGGAAGCTGTGAAACTAAAGGAGTGGAGGGATTCCGTGAATGATGACGCTAGTATTATGATAAAGAATGACACATAGTATGGAAGTGAACTACCAAAGGGAAAGAAGGCTGTGTCAAGTAAATGGATCTTCACTATCAAGTTCTTGCCTAATAGGAAGATAGAGAGATGAAAGACAAGACTTGTGGCTAGAGGTTTCACACAAACTTATGGAGAGGATTACATTGATACATTTGCTCCGGTTGCCAAGTTACATACCATTCGGATTGTGTTGTCCATTGCAACAAATCTAGAATGGGACTTGTGGCAAATGGATGTGAAGAATGCATTTCTTCAAGGAGAACTTGAGGATGAAGTATACATGATGCCACCACCGGGTCTGGAAGGACTTGTGAAGCAAGGCAATGTTCTGAGGTTGAAGAAAGCTATATACAGCCTTAAGCAATCCCCAAGAGCATGGTCCAACAAGTTGAGCACTACCTTGAATGGAAGAGGCTTTAGGAAGTCTGAATTAAATCATACTCTCTTTACCCTCACTACTCCATCAGGTATCATTGTTCTATTGGTTTATGTTGATGATATTATCATAACTGGTAGTGATAAGGAAGGGATAAAGGCAACAAAGGAGTTCCTTAAATCTGTCTTTGAAATTAAAGACTTGGGAGAAATGAAATACTTCCTTGGTATTGAGTTGAGTAGATCCAAGGAAGGCTTGTTCATTTCTCAAAGGAAATATACACTTGATCTATTGAAAGATGCAGGTGTACTTGGAGGAAAGACTGCCAAGATGCCCTTGGAGGATGGTTATAAGGTTCCACGTGAGGGGGAGATTGAAGATAGCCAACCGTTCCATGATCCCAAGCTATACAGAAAGCTTGTTGGTAAGTTAATATACTTGACAATCACTAGGCCTGACTTGTGTTTTGCTGTGAATCAGGTAAGCCAACATATGCAGCTTCCAAAAGAACACCATTGGCGCATGGTGGAGAGGATTCTCAACTACCTAAATGGATCACCAGGCCAAGGAATCTGGATGGGAGTAAACAAGAGCACCGAGGTGGTTGGATATTGTGATGCTGACTGGGCAGGAGACCGAGCTGATAGGAGATCCACAACCGGCTATTGTACCTTCATTGGAGGCAACCTTGTTACTTGGAAAAGTAAGAAACAGAAGGTGGTATCTTGCTCCAGTGCTGAAGCATAGTACCGTGCAATGCTGAAGCTAACCAATGAGCTAATCTGGATCAAGGGGATACTGAAGCATTTGGAGATTGAGCAACTCACCCCTATGACAATGCATTGTGACAACCAAGCAGCCATCCACATTGACACAAACTCAGTGTTCCATGAAAGAACAAAACACACTGAGGTTGACTGCCATAAAGTGAGGCAGATGATAGTGTTGGGAGTGATCTTGCCGTGCTACACCAGAAGTGAAGATCAACTAACAGATCTGTTCACCAAGGCTGCAAGACAAAAGACCATGGAATCCATCCACACACGGTTGGGGCTCATGGATCTTGATCCCACTCGGAACTGATCCCCTTGCCGTGAGTTCTTTACTCTTTTTCCCTCACTAAGGTTTTGTCCCAATGGGTTTTCCTTGGTAAGGTTTTTAATGAGGAAGAGCTCATGGCATTCCAAGCTTGACTTGTTCCACATGGTCAAGCTTGAGGGGGAGTGTTGAAATGAGCTGAGCAATGTATGGAAGAAGGAACTGAAGAGGGCATGATGACTTTGGTGAATTTTGGGAGCAAATGTAGGATGTGCAAATATAGGGCATCCGTACGGACTTGTATGGATGGTACATCCTTGTACGTACATGGGAAACACATGACATGTGTGGATCGACCAAGGATGACATTTGGGGTTTGTGCAAATTATTGTGTGTGTACGGATAGGGTCTTGTCCGTACACTGTCCGTACATGTCAAGGAGGTGCAAAGTTACCCAAGTAACTTGTGAAGAAAGGAGAGTAACCGGGTAACCTTATCCTTCTTCACTTGACCGTTTACCAAGCTTGGGGGCGCGTCTGACAGGCTGTCATAGACTGCCAGCTCTGGTCAAGAAGGCAAACGTGTGAGGATGCTCATTGGACAGTTTCAAATAGGCGCTCCTCCTTGGTTTGACTCCACATGCTTACCTTATCCATTTGATTCTGAAAGCCCTTGTATTTCCCTTCTATATATGTTGTAAGATCTTGAACCTAAATGAATACACACATACATTTCGGCTACTCTCTCTCTTGTTCTTAATCTCTCCATTGTTCATCATGATTCTCTAGCAATTCTCTCATTCTGTCCATTAATCTCTTCTTTAGTCTAAAATCTCATTAACGAGGCAAAATCATCACTACTCCCATGTTACCTTAGTAATGTTGCATGGGAAGGAATGGTGCATAAAGCTATCAAAACGCATTGCTGTTTTTAGTTAAAAGACTTGTTGTTTTTTTAGACACCTTGCTGTTTTGTGTCTAGATGTCATGTTGTTTAGGGCACGAAAAACCCTTGTTTCTTTTCTTTAAGTATGGTGTGGTATCTCTTTTGAGAAGGCAGCCAAGTATTAAGTAAAATCTCTAAGTGTTTTCTTTGGAAGAAATCGCCTTTTGGTTCCATAGTCGAATCTGTTTCTCTTTCAATCTCGTGATTACAAGAGCAACTTCTATCCATCTTATTCAGCCTCCATCTTGATTAAGAGTCGAGTCACCCTCCATCTCTACTACCTTCATCCCCACGCCAGGTCCATTGTGTTCAGATCCATACCATTGCGCTTCATCATCACCTTGCCAACGACCACTCCACCTTGTTCTCAATTCCATTCCTTCTCGTTACCATCATCAATCCATCCCCTCAACAACCCTCGGTTCCTTTTCAGTCTTTTAGAGTCTGATCCGGACGGCCTTTGCTTCAGATAGATCCCTAGGAACCTATCACTCTCCACTGATTAATGGTTCCTAATAAGCTTCTTACATATCCATTCATCCTTGTTTTATTAGAAGCTTGAAGAACTTGCCATATGGCCAAATAAGCTAAACATGGATACTTTGATTAGAAAGTGGAATAACTTCTTCAACCTAACTCCTATGAGATTTATTCAATTTCATGGAGACCCTCCACTGATTAATGGTTCCAAATCAAGGTTCTTACATATCCATTCATCCTTGTTTGATTAGAAGCTTGAAGAACTTGCCATATGCCCAAATAGGCTAAACATGGATACCTTGATTAGAAAGTGAAATAACTTCTTCAACCTAACTCCTATGAGATTCATTCAATTTCATGGAGACTCTCCATTTATTAATGGTTCCAAATCAAGCTTCTTACATTTCCAATCATCCTGGTTTAATTAGAAGCTTGAAGAACTTGCCATATGGCCAAATAGACTAAACATGAATATCTTGATTAAAAAGTGGAATAACTTCTTTAACCTAACTCCTATGAGATTTATTCAATTTCATGGAGACTCTACACTGATTAATGGTTCGAAATCAAGCTTCTTACATATCCATTCATCCTGGTTTGATTAGAAACTTGAAGAACTTGCCATATGGCCAAACAGGCTAAACATACATATCTTGATTAGAAAGTGGAATAACATCTTCAACCTAACTCCTATGAGATTTATTCAATTTCATGGAGACTCTTCACTGATTAATGGTTCCAAATCAAGCTTCTTACATTTCCATTCATCCTGGTTTAATTAGAAGCTTGAAGAACTTGCCATATGGCCAAATAGACTAAACATGAATATCTTGATTAAAAAGTGGAATAACTTCTTTAACCTAACTCCTATGAGATTTATTCAATTTCATGGAGACTCTACACTGATTAATGGTTCCAAATCAAGCTTCTTACATATCCATTCATCCTGGTTTGATTAGAAACTTGAAGAACTTGCCATATAGCCAAACAGGCTAAACATGCATATCTTGATTAGAAAGTGGAATAACTTCTTCAACCTAACTCCTATGAGATTTATTCAATTTCATGGAGACGCTCCACTTATTATTAGTTCCAAATTAAGCTTTTTACTTATTTATTCATCCTGGTTTGATTAGAAGCTTGAAGACCTTGCCATATGGCCAAATAGGCTAAACATGGTTAGCTTGATTAGAAAGTGAAATAACTTCTTCAACCTAACTCCTATGAGATTTATTCAATTTCATGGAGACTCTCCACTGATTAATGGTTCTAAATCAAGCTTCTTACATATCCATTCATCCTAGTTTGATTAGAAGCTTGAAGAACTTGCCATATCGCCAAAAAAGCTAAACATGGATATCTTGATTAGAAAGTGGACTAACTTCCTTAAACTAACTCCTATGAGATTTATTCAATTTCATGGAGACTCTCCACTGATTAATGGATCCAAATCAAACTTCTTACATATCCATTCATCCTGGTTTTATTAGAAGCTTGAAGAACTTGCATATGGCCAAATAGGCTAAACATGGATGGATATCTTGATTAGAAAGTGAAATAACTTCTTCAACCTAACTCCTATGAGATTTATTTAATTTCATGGAGACTCTCCACTGATTAATGGTTCCAAATCAAGCCTCTTACATATCCACTCATCCTGGTTTTATTAGAAGCTTAAAAACTTGCCATATGGCCAAATATGCTAAACATGGTTACTTTGATTAGAAAGTGGAATAACTTCTTCAACCTAACTCCTATGAGATTTATTCAATTTCATGAAAACTCTCCATTTATTAATGGTTCCAAATCAAGCTTCTTACATATTGATTCATCCTGGTTTGATTAGAAGCTTGAAGAATTGCCATATGGCCAAACAAGCTAAACATGGATACGTTGATTAGAAAGTGGAATAACTTCTTCAACCTAACTCCTATGAGATTTATTCAATTTCATGGAGACTCTCCACTGATTAATGGTTTCAAATCAAGCTTCTTACATTTTCATTCATCTTGGTTTAATTAGAAGCTTGAAGAACTTGCCATATGGCCAAATAGACTAAACATGGATACCTTGATTAGAAAGTGGAATAACTTCTTCAACCTAACTCCTATGAGATTTATTCAATTTCATGGAGACTCTCCACTTATTATTAGTTCCTAATTAAGCTTTTTACATATTCATTCATCCTGGTTTCATTAGAAGCTTGAAGAACTTGCCATATGGCCAAATAGGCTAAACATGGATACCTTGATTAGAAAGTGAAATAACTTCTACAACCTAATTCCTATGAGATTTATTCAATTTCATGGAGAATCTCCACTTATTAATGTTTCCAAATCAAACTTCTTACATATCCATTCATCCTGGTTTTATTAGAAGCTTGAAGAGCTTGCCTTATGGCCAAACATGCTAAACATGGATATCTTGATTAGAAAGTGGAATAACTTCTTCACCCTAACTCCTATGAGATTTATTCCATTTCATGGAGACTCTCCACTGACTAATGGTTCCAAATCAAGCTTCTTACAAATCCATTCATCCTGGTTTGTTTAGAAGCTTGAAGAACTTGCCATATGGCCAAATAGGCTAAACATGGATACCTTGATTAGAAAGTGGAATAACTTCTTCAACATAACTTCTATGAGATTTATTCAATTTCATGGAGACTCTCCACTGATTAATGGTTCCAAATCAAGCTTCTTACATATAGATTCATCCTGGTTTGATTAGAAGCTTGAAGAACTTGCCTTATGCCCAAACATGTTAAACATGGATATCTTGATTAGAAAGTGAAATAACTTCTTCAACCTAACTCCTATGAGATTTATTCAATTTCATAGACACTCTCCACTGATTAATGGTTCCAAATCAAGCTTCTTACATATCCATTCATCCTGGTTTGATTAGAAGCTTGAAGAACTTGCCATATGGCCAAATAGGCTAAACATGGATATCTTGATTAGATAGTGAAATAACTTCTTCAACCTAACTCCTATTAGAGTTATTCAATTTCATGGAGACTCTCCACTGATTAACGGTTACAAATCAATCTTCTTACATATCCATTCATCCTGGTTTGATTAGAAGCTTGAAGAACTTTCCATATTGCCAAACAGGCTAAACATGGATATCTTGATTAGAAAGTGAAATAACTTCTTCAACCTAACTCCTATGATATTTATTCAATTTCATGAAGACTCTCCATTGATTAATGGTTCCAAATCAAGCTTCTTACATATTGATTCATCCTGGTTTGATTAGAAGCTTGAAGAATTGCCATATGGCCAAACAAGCTAAACATGGATACCTTGATTAGAAAGTGGAATAACTTCTTCAACCTAACTCCTATGAGATTTATTCAATTTCATGGAGACTCTCCACTGATTAATGATTCCACATCAAGCTTCTCAGATATCCATTCGTCCTGGTTTGATTAGAAGCTTGAAGAACTTGTCATATGGCCAAATAGGCTAAACATGGATATCTTGATTAGAAAGTGAAATAACTTCTTCAACCTCACTCCTATGAGATTTATTTAATTTCATGGAGACTCTCCATTGATTAATTGTTACAAATCAATCTTCTTACATATACATTCATCCTGGTTTGACTAGAAGCTTGAAGAACTTGCCAAATGGCCAAACAGGCTAAACATGGATATCTTGGTTAGAAAGTGAAATAACTTCTTCAACCTAACTCCTATGAGATTTATTAAAATTCATGGAGACTCTCCACTGATTAATGGTTCCAAATCAAGCTTCTTACATTTCCATTCATCCTGGTTTAATTAGAAGATTGAAGAACTGGCCATATGGCCAAATAGACTAAACATGAATATCTTGATTAAAAAGTGGAATAAATTCTTCAACCTAACTCCTATGAGATTTATTCAATTTCATGGAGACTCTCCACTGATTAATGGTTCCAAATCAAGCTTCGTACATATCCATTCATCCTGGTTTGATTAGAAACTTGAAGAACTTGCCATATGGCCAAACAGGCTAAACATGCATATCTTGATTAGAAAGTGGAATAACTTCTTCAACCTAACTCCTATGAGATTTATTCAATTTCATGGAGACTATCCACATATTATTAGTTCCAAATTAAGCTTTTTACATATTCATTCATCCTGGTTTGATTAGAAGCTTGAAGAACTTGCCATATGGCCAAATAGGCTAAACATGGATACCTTGATTAGAAAGTGAAATAACTTCTTCAACCTAACTCCTATGAGATTTATTCAATTTCATGGAGAATCTCCACTTATTAATGTTTTCAAATCAAACTTCTTACATATCCATTCATCCTGGTTTTATTAGAAGCTTGAAGAGCTTGCCATATGGCCAAACATGCTAAACATGGACACTTGATTAGAAAGTGGAATAACTTCTTCAACCTAACTCCTATGAGATTTATTCAATTTCATGGAGACTATTCACTGATTAATGGTTCCAAGTCAAGATTCTTACATATTCATTCATCCTGGTTTGATTAAAAGCTTGAAGAATTTGCCATATGGCCAAACAGGCTAAACATGGATATCTTGATTAGAAAGTGGAATAACTTCTTCAACCTAACTCCTATGAGATTTATTCCATTTCATGGAGACTCTCCACTGACTAATGGTTCCAAATCAAGCTTCTTACATATCCATTCATCCTGGTTTGTTTAGAAGCTTGAAGAACTTGCCATATGGCCAAATAGGCTAAACATGGATACCTTGATTAGAAAGTGGAATAACTTCTTCAACCTAACTCCTATGAGATTTATTCCATTTCATGGAGACTATCCACTCACTAATGGTTCCAAATCAAGCTTCTTACATATCCATTCATCCTGGTTTGTTTAGAAGCTTGAAGAACTTGCCATATGGCTAAATAGGCTAAACATGGATACCTTGATTAGAAAGTGAAATAACTTCTTCAACCTAACTCCTATGAGATTTATTCAATTTCATAGACACTCTCCACTGATTAATGGTTCCAAATCAAGCTTCTTACATATCCATTCATCCTGGTTTGATTAGAAGCTTGAAGAACTTGCCATATATGGCCAAACAGGCTAAACATGGATATCTTGATGAGAAAGTGGAATAACTTCTTCAACCTAACTCCTATAAGATTTATTCAATTTCATAAGACTCTCCACTTAATGTTAGTTCCAAATTAAGCTTTTTACATATTCATTCATCCTGGTTTGATTAGAAGCTTGAAGAACTTGCCATATGGCTAAATAGGCTAAACATGGATATCTTGATTAGATAGTGAAATAACTTCTTCAACCTAACTCCTATTAGAGTTATTCAATTTCATGGAGACTCTCCACTGATTAATGGTTACAAATCAATCTTCTTACATATCCATTCATCCTGGTTTGGTTAGAAGCTTGAAGAACTTTCCATATTGCCAAACAGGCTAAACATGGATATCTTGATTAGAAAGTAAAAAAACTTCTTCAACCTAACTCCTATGATATTTATTCAATTACATGGAGACTCTCCACTGATTAATGGTTCCAAAACAAGCTTCTTTCATATCCATTCATCCTGTTTAATTAGAAGCTTGAAGAACTTGCCATATGGCCAAATAGACTAAACATGGATATCTTGATTAAAAAGTGGAATAACTTCTTCAACCTAACTCCTATGAGATTTATTCAATATCATGTAGACTCTCCACTAATTAATTGTTCCAAATCAAGCTTCTTACATATCCATTCATCCTTGTTTGATTAGAAACTTTAAGAACTTGCCATATGGCCAAACAGGCTAACTATGCATATCTTGATTAGAAAGTGGAATAACTTCTTCAACCTAACTCCTATGAGATTTATTCAATTTGATGGAGACTCTCCACTGATTATTAGTTCCAAATTAAGCTTATTACATATTCATTCATCCTGGTTAGATTAGAAGCTTGAAGAACTTGCCATATGGCCAAATAGGCTAAACATGAATACCTTGATTAGAAAGTGAAATAATTTCTTCAACCTAACTCCTATGAGATTTATTCAATTTCATGAAGACTCTCCACTGGTTAATGTTTCCAAATCAATCTTCTTACATATCCATTCATCCTGGTTTTATTAGAAGATTGAAGAGCTTGCCATATGGCCAAACATGCTAAACATGGATATCTTGATTAGAAAGTGGAATAATGACGAGATCGTAGGATGATGCTCTGGAACAGATGGGATAACCCTTTGCAGAAACGAATCAAGAGACTCGAGTTTCTCAAAGGCAGTGGATCGAATGGTGACACAAGAGGGATGAATGATCTCTTGATACTCCTAGGCGGCTGATCTGGATATGACACACCAAATGAGAAGCCCTTAGTCTCTGGATATTACACACCAAAAGTTGGATATTACACACCAACACAATCAACTTGACAAGCAAGAAAAAAAGAGAAAACAAAAGGTTTTTGATAAAAAGATGGGTGTTTTATTACTGAATTTCGACCACAATATATAGGAGAGAATGCTGCACATGCACATCATCTCGAAAAAACAAGAAATGAGTAAAACAAGGGCTCCTCTCGAAAATACAACAAAGACCAACTTAAAGACCAAATGTTTGACTCAAAACTTAGTTTAAATTATAATATAAGATAAATATGTCTTGCTTGGACCATGGATCAACAACCAAGTTATGTGAACCAACTTGTGGCCTCGTTAAAAACCTTCCTTTAGAAAACCCAGTGGAACAAAACCAAAGGTTAGGAAAAGAGCACACACAAGCTACTTGCTTAGTTGTTGATCAGCTTGAAATTGGGATGTCTTGGATGGTGGTTGAGGTATAAAGTTGATAGTGCTTCCATCTTGAGTAATAAATTCTTGTTGTTTCATCCTAAGCTACAAGCTGTCCATAATCAGGTTTGTGCCTCCTTTCCATGATCACATCATCCCCTCCCTCTTCAAAAAGATTTGTCCTCAAATCTGTTTTATCTGCAATAGAGGGGACCAAGTCAATAACATGAAAGTTTAAAATCAGATTACACTTACCTTGCAAGCCTCTTTGATTGGCATTGTTGCTGATTGGTTCTATTATGTAGAAGGGACTGATCCATTTGGTTCTCCTTACTCCTGATACATTGAAACAAAAAAAATTAGCACATAAAAATTTATCAAAGAGTAAGAGTCTTATCCCATATTAGTTTCTGATCGGTCTTGGCTTGCATGCTGCATCTGGAGGTTCTTCTTTGATGAGGATAAAGCCATGGACGTCTTGGTTCTTATCCTGGTCCAGATCAGGTGGTTTGAATCTCTTGTCTTCCTCACGCTTGTAGTTTCTTCTTGTATGCTTCAAAGCTTCATCATAATCTGCACATGGCTCTTTTGAGAAAAACAAGTGCATCATATCTGTGTAATCAGTAAAAGAACTCTTGAAAACATGATCACTTACCTTAGCATGCTCACCTGGTTGCCATAGATAGGATTGAGATGTTCTAAACTCAAAAAAAATTCAAACATAGCAAACACAGAATCACCCGACTTGTAGAACCCATAACTCTTTCACCTGAGAAGCTTTGGACATGATTCCAGTTCGACGTGAGACCCTGATGAGTTAAGTTTCCATGGAAGTAGAATTTGCTGCTTAATTCTCTTTGGTTGTTGAGATACGATCCTCGGACTGCTCCTATGTCAAGGCTGGCGGCTAGACAACTTTTAAGGTTTGGTTGTTGCATCTCCAACTTAGCCAAGGACTCATTATTGATACTCTGATCATTATAGCTCCTCTTTTTACCTGTACCTTTCTCATTTTATTTTGGGCAAGTCAAGTGTGTTACCATGTCAAAGAAAGTATTGTAGACCAGAATATCTCCATAGCACAAAACAATATGATTCCTCCATCTATTATGCATATCAAAGAAAATATTACAAACTTAAATGTCATCAAGAATCAAGTTCATACATTCAGTTGCAGTGAACTCTAGTTTCAATCGCGCAGTAGGTTTATCAAAGAAAGTGTTGTATACTAAAATATCATCAAAGAATAATCCTACACGTTTAGAATCATTTTCAGCACACAAACAATCAAGCTCAAACTCAGGGAACTTCGCAGACTTCACATTTTCAAACCTAGTATCAGGCTGATGTAATTTCGGTTCATGCAACTTCCTAGGTTCTTTCAAGATATATGTTGATGCAAAACAATCATTAGTGATCAGTTCATGCCTACGAAAATTCACAACAAAACTCTTCTCTTCAGTTTTATCAACTGAATCACAAGGTTTAAAACAGAAATCAGATTGTTTCAAATCAAGCTCTAAAACCTTTTCACAGTGATTAAGACTTTTGCTATGTTTCAGAAAATGATCAAGACTCACAATATGACCAAAGATGTTGTTATTATCAGTTTGAAAACGTTTTTGATCAAATAGGTTTCTGGTTTAGGTACTCTAAAAGATTTAAACATGTTATCAAAAACAGATTTTGAAACACAAAAATCTTTCACTTTGTCAAGACCAAAACGTTTTATATCTTCAGTGCTCACTTTAACAAACATTTAAGGGACAGAGTGATAGAACCAAAATAAGGATCACTCTTTCGGTATGGATGATATGGACTCAGATCCGTAAGGATTGAGAACTGATGGGGTGTATGACGACACAAAGGGCTGCGGAAAGACCCAATGATACTGTCTAAGTGTCTGATCAACGCCTGATATGACTCACATGTCCGTTGAGGAGACGATCTCGATCTGTTTCCGGATGTGACACACCGGTCCAACGAGAAAGAGGGTTTAACTTGGAGCTATCCACACAAAGGAACAAAATGAAATTTTCTTGACCAAGAACAGAGAGAATGAACTCAAAAGAGAAAGGAAAAACGAAAATTATTATTCAGACTAGAAGAGATTACATTATATAGAGTTTCTAGTCAAAGAGAATCAAAGAAAATGCTGAAAACAATACATAGAAAATAGATAATTGACCAGATCTGGTCAAGGCACGAAATCTAAGGTTGTCTGGCAAGTGAACTCTTCAAATTCTGTCCAGGTTCATTCTGGTCGTGCAGTTCCATGATGGGAAGGACAAGGACACACACAGGACGATCCACACAGCCCGAATTCGCGAGAACTGAAGATCACCTAAGTTGTAAATGGCATAACTCTCACATCTGAACTCCGTTTGATCTGATTCTTCTTTGAGGAGTTTCATAATTAAGTTGAGAACATTATCCAAGCAGTTTCACGCAAAGAAACATCATGGTTAAGAAGATATGCTTCAAACAGTGAATGTATGTCTGTGTTGCTTCTCGGGTGGTCGGGTGGTCGAACCAGCTCAGAAGATTGAACCAACTTGCTCAGCTTGTCCAAGTGAGTGTCAGTCCTGCTCAGATCTTCCAGGATAGTGTCAGTCCAGCTCACTAGAGTATTCAGCTCGATCAGCTCGATCTGGGGCACATCATACTCTCCCTCTTCAAAAGGATTTGTCCTCAAATCCATTTTACCTGATTCAAAAGAAAATGAGTCAGACAAAAAGAATTTTAAAAACATGTAAAATTAAATAAAGAAGAAATTTGGAGAGAAACTTCCTGAATGTATAGATTGATCTCCAGGTCGCCAATGTCGGGTTTGAAGCTGACTGGATCAGTTAGCTTTCAAATGAGGCAAGTGTATAACTGTTTTGACCGGTTTTGAAAAATAGATCTAACTTCATAATTTCGTGGCCATTTCTCCTGATATTGGTCTTTCTGGAAAGCTGAGAGATCCATCTGGAATCCTATTATCGGTTTCGGCTCAGGCTAATTCTTTTCTGGGCCTAAATCTCCTTGGGAAATCTGGTACTCGCGGATAGATGGGCTGGAGAACCTCCGGTTTGGAAAATTCATAACTCCTTCATCCGCAAAGTGTTTCATGTGATTCCAGACCTCAGTGAATCCTTGGTGAGTTGGCCTTCTATGAAAATTGGATTCATGATAAAAGACCTTCTGAAAGTCGAGATACTCTCCTTGGACTGAACCTCTGTCGCTGGCATCTCCAAGGTAGCCAGATTGGACAACAGTGCAGCTCCAAATCTCAGGCTGTTGGTCAAGGTCAAATCTTTCATTCCTCAGAGGCTGAACCCGTCTTTCCTGGATACTCAAAACAGAAACTAAAATACCAGGATCATATGTGCAAGACAAGTACTTGTTCAACTCAAAAATCAAGATTTTGTTTTCATGAACAAGTAGCACAAGTTTCAGCTGATAATGATGCACATCAAAGTACACATTATAGACCAGAATAGTGTCAAGGTATGCAGCAACATTAGTTATATTCAGGACATGCCTATCCTTCTCAACATCTGAACACACAAGCTTAAGTTCAGATTGAGAATCAAATATCAAAGACTCAAGATGTTTTTCAAAGAAAGTGTTGTAGACCACGATATCATCAAGGCTCAATACAACACAATGATCACAAAATGATCTCAGAAAATGCCAAGTTCTATCAGTTTCAGGACTCAAGAGATCAGGCTGCAAAATAAAATCACAAAGATCAAGATCACAAAAATCATTTTCAGTTTCAAGTAATTTATTTTCCAGCAACTGTTTAGTTAAAATTTTGCCCAATACAAGAGGGGGTGCAAACACACCACCAGTGATCAATGAATGTTTATAAGAACTCAGATCAGAACCATCTCTTTTGAAAACAAAAGAATCAAACGATTTTGTAGGACAGAAATCAGTTTGTTGCAATTCAAGTTCAAGAGACTTTTTAAGACAATGAAAATCTTTGTTATGTTCCAAGAACTGATCAAAGCTCAAAATAATTCCAGAGTTGATGCCTTTGACATTTTGAAAACGTTGTTGATCAAGGAGTTCATCAGGTTTAAAGATTTGAAAAGAATTAAACATGATTTCAAAAACAGAATTTGAAACACAAAACTCTTTCATTTTGTCAAGACCAAAACGAATTACATCATGAGAACTGACCTTGACAAACATGTCAGGCAGAGAATTAATCAGAGAAATGTTCTCACAGTGCTCTTGAAGATCAGGAGACAAAGGGACAAGAGCTGTGCCAAGATCAAAGCAATTATGACTCTCCATGGCGATGGATGTGATCATTGTTGCTTCTTCATCAAAGACTGGACCAGGCTCGTCCTCCTCATCAAAGATAGGATGAAAATCATCATCCAAAGGTGTCCTAGTGCCAGGAAGTCGTCCATGATGTGGATGGTTGAATGGCTCCTCCTCAAAATCCTGTGAACTAAGAACAAGACTGCTCGGAAGCTCCGGCTCAAAACAGGTTAGTCCGTTAGACTCTTCATTAGCAATTTTAAACACAAGATCAGGTTCAAGAGAGGAAAATCACATTTATCCTCACAAGTGATCAAACCTTTCATTAGTTTTTTATCATACTCATCAAAAATTGGTAGAGAATCTGAAAAATCTTTAAGCTTTTCTACATTGTTTTCAGATTCACCTTGGGTTTTCTTGCTGATGAAAAAGAATGGCTCAGCTACTGGGGCACGTGTGGATGTGCTCTTCTTGTGGATCCTGTTGACGTCCTTGAGGGCTTTGTCTACTCCCATCACAAAGTTATCACAAAAAATTTGGACATCAAAATGAACTAGTCGCTTCTTTGGATCGGATTCTCTTTTGGACGACTTGCCATACTCTTTATTCCTCCTGTTTGGCTGTTCCTGCACACTAACAAACTCATCAAAAGTATTCAAAGAATACTTAAATGAAGTTTGAGAGACATAAAGTCGTGGGGATTTCTCCTTGCTACTTTGCATTAGAAGACCAAACATCTTAACCTAAAAATTCTCAACACAAAAGGTTAGATAAAATCCTCACTCTCTCAAGTGTTTATCCTCACCCACACAAGTGTTTTCTCTCAAGGTTGTATGGTGATCACACAAGAGTTTCTTCTCAAGGTTCTAAGAGAATAGATCAAAGAATCCCAATGGGTAGATCCAAGCAAACACAAGTGTTTAAGATAGAAAGATAAGAGTTTGTGATTTGGGAACCCGCTTTAACCAACTCAAAGGCCGGATTTCTCCTCGGCCAACAGGCTTTCTCTTCCACCACCAATCCACAAATCAAACTCTGAATTTTTTTTTTTTTTTTTTTAAATCGTAAATCTTTTTTTTATATATGGATGGTAATGAGTGGCCCGGGTTCAAGAAAGGTAGAATATGGAAGATGAGAAGATGGAATAATAATAGAGTTACCGGAAGAGTGGCTCTGATACCACTTGATAGAACCAAAATAAGGATCACTCTTTCGGTATGGATGATATGGACTCAGATCCGGAAGGATTGAGAACTGATGGGGTGTATGACGACACAAAGGGCTGCGGAAAGACCCAATGATACTGTCTAAGTGTCTGATCAACGCCTGATATGACTCACAGGTCCGTTGAGGAGACAATCTCGATCTGTTGCCGGATGTGACGCACCGGTCCAACGAGAAAGAGGGTGTAACTTGGAGCTATCCACACCAAGGAACGAAATGAAATGTTCTTGACCAAGAACAGAGAGAATGAACTCAAAAGAGAAAGGAAAAACGAAAATTATTATTCAGACTAGAAGAGATTACATTATATAGAGCTTCTAGTCAAAGTGAATCAAAGAAAATGCTGAAAACAATACATAGAAAATAGATAATTGACCAGATCTGGTCAAGGCACGAAATCTAAGGTTGACTGGCAAGTGAACCCTTCAAATTCTGTCCAGGTTCATTCTGGTCGTGCAGTTCCATGATGGGAAGGACAAGGACACACACAGGACGATCCACACAACCCGAATTCGCGAGAACTGAAGATCACCTAATTTGTAAATGGCATAACTCCCACATCTAAACTCCGTTTGATCTGATTCTTCTTCGAGGAGTTTCATAATTAAGTTGAGAACAATATCCAAGAAGTTTCACGCGAAGAAACATCATGGTTAAGAAGATATACTTCAAACAGTGAATGTATGTCTGTGTTGCTTCTCGGGTGGTCGGGTTGTCGAACCAGCTCTGAAGATTAAACCAACTTGCTCAGCTTGTCCAAGTGAGTGTCAGTCCTGCTCAGATCGTCCAGGATAGTGTCAGTCCAGCTCACTAGAGTATTCAGCTCGATCAGCTCGATCTTGGGCACATCACAGAGACAGCCATATTAAACTCCTTGCAGTTCTCTTGCAGGTCATAAGACAAGGTTTCAAGAATCGTTTCTTGTTGCAAGTTGTTCTGCTGTTTCAACTCTTCTCCTTGTGTTGAATACTCTGGTTCTTTCTCTTGTGAGTTTTCTTCTGCAACATGTGACACTGAAACAAGGCTACTTGGTTGCACCTGTTCAAGACAAGTTAATTCATCAAAAGAATTATTAATATTAAATTTAAATTGAGGTAAGAAAAGAGAACACTCTTGTTCTGTCTCAGACTTCTCCTTTTCCTTAGATGTTTCAGTTTGAGCTTCTTGAAATAATGCAGCTGAGTCTGGTTCTGCAACTTTGAGTTCGGGGACAGTAGTAACTGGTTCTTGATGCTGTGCTTCAATGGATGGACGTGCTGTGTTGGTCCTTTTGAGTGGTTTCCCCACGTCCATGATCAACTGAGACAGCTTCTTGATGTCCTCCTTACTGAACCAAGAATGTTTATCTGTTTTCTCTTTGCTGTAACAGGTCGGTTTCCTGCTAGATGTGACTTCCTTCATAGGAGATTTCTGAGAAGTGTAGCCTTTGGATGCATACTTACTCCTTAGTATCAACTTCAGACTTTCCCAAGTGGTGATAGCTGGTTCTTTGTAAAACCGGCGATCATCTTCTTCTTGCAAACACCACTTATAAGCATTTCCTTGGAGTTGAGACATTGCAAAAGCTAATCTTTCTTTCTTCATGATTCTGTTGTAACACAGCCACTTGTCCATGGTTCTTTCCCACTGTAGATAGTTTCCTTTTCCTGAAAAAGAATAGAGTTGAATCTCATTAGCAGATTTATATTCAGAAAAAGGGTCAATTGATTTAGCAGTGAGAAAAGATCGATTTGGTCGGCTCAAAGGGTTGGATGGCTGCTTGAAAGATTGATGTCCACGTCCTGCATCTTCTTCTTTAATCCTCTTATGCTTGCTTGATTTGTGTTGCACATAATCTGGTGGTCTAGGCTCAAGCTTTTGATTAGGCATTCTCCTTTTCTTCATGATCTTGTTCAAGGTATCTTTCATTGTTTGATTCACTTGATTGGTTATTGATTCAATCAACAGACTTTCTTCCTTAGTGAATTCTCCTTTTTGATCTCCTGCCATGGTACCTGAAACAGAAAGCAACACACAGCAGTAACAAGTTCTACAGAGAAAAAAATAAATAAAAATCAACTTGCAAAACCAGGAACAAATTCAAATCAAAATTTAAAACCTTAAACAACTCGAATCAATTTCGAACCCAGCCTGATTATTCTTACTCTTAACAGACCAAAACGAAATAATAAACCCAAACACAAGCAGATTCGAAATCAGATTCAACAAGATCAAACCTAAACTTCTCTGATCAGTTTCAAACTCAACCAAAGCCAAGTACAAATCAAAACTTGAGCAATACAGAACAGATTTAAACAGATCAGACTGGTAGAACAGAAAGAGATCACGAAATCAGGTTCAGTTTCAGGCTTGGATTTGTAAAAATTCAGAATAGAACAGATTCACAACAACAAAAACAAATCAAATGTTCTTAACCTTATTCAGTTTCAGATCAACAAAACAAATCACAAACTTTCTCAGTAAGTATATGAAGAGTCTAAACTCAGAAACAAGATCAAAGAACTTTATTTCAACAGATTTTCGACACAAGAACACAGATCAAATCAAACTCAACGAGAATATGAAAGACCAAACAAAAATCAGAGAGAAAAGATGAAGAACACTCTCCTTCCAGAGTTGCTCTGATACCACTTGACGAGATCCTAGGATGATGCTCTGGAACAGATGGGATAACCCTTTGCAGAAATGAATCAAGAGACTCGAGTTTCTCAAAGTCAGTGGATCGAATGGTGACACAAGAGGGATGAATGATCTCTTGATACTCCTAAGCGACTGATCTGGATATGACACACCAAATGAGAAGCCCTTAGTCTCTGGATATTACACACCAGAAGTTGGATATTACACACCAACACTCAATCAACTTGACAAGAAAGAAGAAAAGAGAAAACAAAAGGTTTTTGATAAAAAAGATGGGTGTTTTATTACTGAATTTCAACCACAATATATAGGAGAGAATGCTGCACATGCACATCATCTCGAAAACACAAGAAGGGAGTAAAACAAGGGCTCCTCTAGAAAATACAACAAAGACCAACTTAAAGACCAAATGTTTGACTCAAAACTTAGTTTAAATTATAATATAAGATAAACATGTCTTGCTTGGACCATGGATCAACAACCAAGTTATGTGAAGCAACTTGTGGCTTCGTTAAAAACCTTCCTTTGGAAAACCCAGTGGGACAAAACCAAAGGTTAGAAAAAGAGAACACACAAGCTACTTGCTTAGTTGTTGATCAGCTTGAAATTAGGATCTCTTGGATGGTGGTTGAGGTATAAAGTTGATAGTGCTTCCATCTTGAGTAATGAATTCTTGTTGTTGCATCCTCAGCCACAAGCTGTCCATAATCAGGTTTGTGCCTCCTTTCCATGATCACATCAAATAACTTCTTCAACCTAACTCCTATGAGATTTATTCAATTTCATGGAGACTCTCCACTGACTAATGGTTCCAAATCAAGATTCTTACATATCCCATTCATTCTCGTTTGTTTAGAAGCTTGAAAGAACTTGCCATATGGCCAAATAGGCTAAACATGGATACGTTGATTAGAAAGTGGAATAACTTCTTCAACCTAACTCCTATGAGATTTATTCAATTTCATGGAGACTCTCCACTGATTAATGGTTCCAAATAAAGCTTCTTACATATTGATTCATCTTGGTTTGATTAGAAGCTTGAAGAATTTGCCATATGGCCAAACATGTTAAACATGGATATCTTGATTAGAAAGTGGAATACTTTTTCAACCTAACTCCTATGAGATTTATTCAATTTCATGGAGACTCTCCACTGATTAATGGTTCCAAATCAAGCTTCTTACATATCCATTCATCCTGGTTTGATTAGAAACTTGAAGAACTTGCCATATGGCCAAAAAGGCTAAACATTGATATCTTGATAAGAAAGTGGAATAACTTCTTCAACGTAACTCCTATGAGATTTATTCAATTTCATGGATACTCTCCACTGATTATTAGTTCCAAATTAAGCTTTTTACATATCCATTCCTCTTGGTTTGATTAGAAGCTTGAAGAACTTGCCATATGGCCAAATAGGCTAAACATGGATACCTTGATTAGAAAGTGAAATAACTTCTTCAACCTAACTCCTATGAGATTTATTCAATTTCATGGAGAATCTCCACTGATTAATTGTTCCAAATCAAGCTTCTTACATATCCATTCTGTTGACATGGAAGCAATAATGGTATGTGATCATCAAGGAATTGAGGAGAGAAGGAGTCATCCGGATGGCTTGTGAATACACTTGATCCGGATAAGACTTGAGAAGCAAGCCTGTCCGTACACACTTGGGTTCCAAGTAAACAATCCGGGCAAGGATGGTTTGTAATGCAATGCAAGTAAAGGGACAAGGTGAATCAGAAGTTAAATCAGAAGGTAACTAAATGGAAGGCATCTAGTCGACAAGGAAGAAGTTGGAGAAGAGTCACGGGTGAGTTTAAGGCTCCCAGCCGTTAGGAGCTGTCCCTTTCAGTCTGGGCAGTCTGATCCTCCTCTGCTCCAGCCAGTTCCAGTCTGCCTCCTCCTGCACAAACCTGTCCAAGATCAGAATAGATTATTATATTACTCTTTGTCTTGTATTCCATTTTCTCCTATTTAACTATGTTGTATGCTTGCCATTTTGAATTAAGGAAACAATTCCTCCCACTCTCTCTCTCTTGTTTCGAATATCTCCTCTCCCTTACTCTCTCTATCTCGTGCATATCTCCATCTATTCTCCCTGGTTCTTCAGTGCTCATCATCCATTCTCACTAAACTACACCTCAAATCCTTTCATTTTATCATGGTATTAGAGCAACAAAGCTCTTGAAACCTATTCTACTTCCGCAAATACTCTGTCTCTGTCTTCCTCCATTTCCTTAACTTTCTCTCTCCTGTTCTTGGCGACTTGGAAGAAAAATGGAGGAACACATCAGCAACAAACATCTCAACATACCTGTGACCTTGAAAGGGATTAACTATATCTTATGGGCTAGGATGGTAAAGAGAGCCCTTGGAGGCAAAGGTCTATGGAAGTATGCTACAACAGCATCAGCTCCAAAACAGATTGTCCAAGGAGAAGATGGAAAGGAGGTGGTGGTAGCTGATGAAGACAAATGGGGTCAAGAAGATCTCATGGTTCTCTCAGCTCTCCTTAGCTCTCTTTAACCAGCTATCATGGAGTCTTACTCATACTGTGAGACTACCAAACAATTGTGGGATACTCTCTACAAAGTGTATGGAAATGTCTCCAATCTCACTAGTCTTTGAAGTAAAGAAATCCCTCAATGGCAAATTCAGATCACTATGGGCAGAGCTGGAGATACTGAGACCACACACTATGGATCCAGACATTCTCCTAGCTAGGCGTGAAGAAAATAAGGTCTTTGGAATGCTGCTCACCCTCAACTCATCCTATGGAAGTTTGATCAAGCACATCCTAAGGGCTGATAAACTTCCTGACCTGGATGATGTGTGTGCGCAAATCCAGAAGGAAGAAGGGTCAGTGAGCTTGTTTGGAAGCAAAGGGGACTTGAGCATGGCCCATCAGGCTGAGGAAGTGGTAGCCAACAAAGCTGCTTACAAGCAAGAGGATAGGAAGACCTTGATTTGTGACCATTGCAAGAACAAGGGTCACCTGAAAGACAAGTGCTGGATCCTCCATCCCCACCTGAACCCAAACAAGTTCAAGGAGACACGCCTTCAATACCAGGATGCAAGAGCCAACTTCTCAGCTGATGGTGTTGAGCCAGCGACCCCACACTCTGTTGCATCCAACAATCATCAGTGTATAATACACCAAGGACCAACCTAGATGAGACCCTCAAGAAATCTGACTTGGAAGCTCTCATCAAGGCCCTAAAAGAATCTGGTATCTCTAGAACTCTTGGTATTTCTCTTAATGCTTCCCACACTGCTGGAAATATTCTAAATGTTTTAAAAACTGCTAAACCATTGGTAATAGACCCTGGTGCTTCTCATTACATGATTAGTGATTTGAACCTGATTAAAATCATAGAACCAGCCTTAGGAAATGTGATGATAGCAAATGGAGATAAAATTCCAATAAAAGGTGTAGGTGATCTTAGGCTATTTGACAAAGAAACTAAAGCTTTTTATATGCCTACCTTTGCTTCAAACCTGTTATTTGTCAAGAAAGTCGCTAATGATTTTAATTGTCAAGTTACCTTCACTCCTAACAATGTGTATTTTCAGGATATTGATTCTAATAAGTTGCTTGGAAAAGGTGTTACCAAGGGGGACTTGTACTTGCTTGAGGACACAAGACTTGCTTCTTAATTATCTAGTGCTTTTATTTCTGTTTCTGAATTCCCTAAAGATGTAATGTGGCATGCTAGACTAGGACACCCTCATTCTCATGCCTTGAACATCCTGTTGCCTAGTATTAATTTTAGAAGTGATTGTGAAGTTTGTATCTTAGGAAAAACATTGTAGAAGTGTGTTTCCGAAATCCAAGACTATCTATGATAATTGCTTTGACTTAATACATACTGATGTGTGGACTGCCCATGTGCATCTAGAGAACCACATAAGTACTTTGTGACATTCATTGATGAAAAATCTAAATATACATGGATCACTTTGTTACAATCTAAGGATAGGGTGCTAGAAGCTTTTAAAAACTTTCAAAATTATATAACTAACCATTTCAATGTCAAGATTAAAATTCTTAGATCAGATAATGGTGGTGAGTATACTAGCACAGCCTTCAAACAATACCTTGCCACACATGGAATCATACAACAAACAAGTTGCCCTTACACTCCACAGCAAAATGGTGTGGCAGAAAGAAAGAATAGACACTTAATGGAGGTGGCCAGGAGCATCATGTTTCACACCAATGTACCCAAAAGATTTTGGGGAGATGCTGTTGTCACTGCCACCTACCTGATCAACCGCCTACCTACAAGAGTTCTACTTGATTCAACACCATATGAGGTACTGAATAAAACTAAACCATCCATAGATCATTTGCGTGTGTTTGGGTGTGTGTGCTTTGTATTTGTTCCAGGAGATCTAAGGAACAAGCTAGAGGCTAAAAGCACCAAGGCTATGTTCATTGGCTACTCCACGCACCAAAAGGGGTACAAATGTTATGTTCCAGAGGCAAGAAGGGTTCTAGTGTCAAGGGATGTCAAGTTCCTGGAGTCAAAAGGTTACTATGCTGAGAGGAGTTGGGAAGAACTCCAAGATCTATCCCAATCAGCCTCGGACCGAGCTAACAACCTAAGAGTGATCATGGAGAGACTTGGGATCAGCTTACCCAACCCACCAAAGCCGGCTAGAGGGGTTCCAACACAAGTTGTGGAAGAGACAGTAGAGGATGTTGAGTTCACTCATCTTGATCCTAAGGGGGGTGATACACAAACTCAACCTGAAGAGAGCTCAGTATCTCATAATCAAGATGAGATATCAGAAGCTGATACACACATGGGCGAGTCAAGTGGAGGACATGAGGCTGAACCTGAGCAGATGCAACTGAGAAGAAGCACAAGAATCAGGAAACCAGCTTCTAACTGAATAGATACAAGAGTATACTTCAATGCTGAGGCAGTAGCTCGCCCCATCAGTGCTGCTTCCTCCCTTGCTCATTATCCAGAAGAACATCAAGTGTTCATCAGTGAATTGAATCAAGAATACATTCCAAAGACATATGAAGAGGCTATGCAACATGAGGAGTGGGGAGCATCAGTTGGAGATGAGATGGGAGCCATGATCAAGAATGATACATGGTTTGAGACTGAACTTCCCAAAGGAAAAAAGGCAGTGACAAGTCGGCTGATCTATACCATCAAGTATGGAGCCAATGGGAAACCAGAAAGGAAGAAGACAAGACTGGTTGCAAGAGGTTATACTCAAGTTTATGGTGAAGATTACTTGGATACATTTGCTCTAGTGGCTAAACTTCATACCATGAGGATTCTCTTGTCCCTTGCTGTCAACTTGGAATGGGACTTATGGCAGATGGATGTGAAGAATGCCTTTCTTCAAGGAGAACTAGAGGATGAGGTATATATGCGACCTCCTCCTGGTCTTGAAGACATGGTAAAACCAGGGAATGTGCTCAGGCTGAAGAAGGCTATCTATGGGCTGAAGCAATCTCCAAGAGCATGGTACCATAAGCTTAGCACAACCTTTAATGGTAGAGGCTTTGTGAAGTCAGAAGCAGATCACACCCTATTCACTCTCACCAGAAAGCAAGGTATTGTAGTGATCTTGGTTTATGTGGATGATATAATCATCACTGGTAACAACAAGGAAGGTATTCTCTCAACCAAGGCTTTTCTTAAAAATGCTTTTGATATAAAGGATTTGGGAGAATTGAAGTACTTCCTTGGGATAGAAATATGCCGATCTAAAGAGGGGCTTTTCTTATCCCAGAGGAAGTACACACTTGACATTTTAAATGAGGCAGGAAACCTTGGAGGAAGACAGGCTAGGACACCATTAGAAGAAGGCTACAAGGTGCTGCGAGAGGGGTAGTATGAAGCTCCCCCATTTGAGGATGTCAAGAAGTATAGAAGAATGGTGGGCAAGCTCATCTACTTGGCTATCACCAGACCAGATGTGTGCTTTGCTGTTAATCAAGTGAGTCAACATATGGGAGCTCTTAAGGTGCATCACTGGAATATGGTGGAAAGAATCTTGAGATACTTAAGGGAGGCGCCTGGTCAAGGAGTATGGATGGCATGTAACAAGAGCACTGAAGTTGTGGGATATTGTGATGCTGATTGGGCTGAAGATAGAGTGAATAGAAGATCAACCACAGGCTATTGCACCTTTATTGGAAGGAATCTGTTCACATGAAGAGCAAGAAGCAGAAAGTTGTATCTTGCTCAAGTGCTGAAGCAGAATACAGATCCATGAGGAAGTTAACTAGTGAGCTCATTTGGATCAAAGGATTGTTGAGGGACTTGGGCATTGCAATCACCACTCCCATGACTATGCACTGTGATAATCAAGCCGCAATCCACATTGCATCCAACTTTGTCTTCCCTGAGAGAACAAAACACATAGACGTAGACTGCCACAAGGTGAGGCAAGCAGTGGAGCAGCAAGTGATCCTTCCATGCTACACAAGAAGTGAAGATCAACTAGCTGACATATTCACTAAGGGAGCCAGCACCAAGGTTTGTGAGTCCATACATCCGAGACTTGGACTCATAGATCTCACTTATCACTGATCCTCTTGCCATGGAGTGTTCTACTCTTTTTCCTTGGCTTGTTTTTTTTATCCCAAGTGGTTTTTCCAAGCTAAGGTTTTAATGAGGGAATGCTTCATGGTTTCCAAGCTTGACCAGTCCATTTGGTCAAGCTTGAGGGGGAGTGTTGACATGGAAGAAATAATGGTATGTGCTCATCAAGGAATAAAGGAGAGAAGGAGTCATTCGGATGGTTTGTGAATACACTTGATCCGGATAAGACTTGAGAAGCAAGTCTGTCCGTACACACTTGGGTTCCAAGTAAACAATCCGAGCAAGGATGGTTTGTAATGCAATGCAAGTAAAGGGACAAGGTGAATGAGAAGTTAAATCAGAAGGTAACTAAATGGAAGGCATCTAGTCGACAAGGAAGAAGTTGGAGAAGAGTCACAGGTGAGTTTAAGGCTCCAAGCCGTTAGGAGCTGTCCCTTTCAGTCTGGGCAGTCTGATCCTCCTCTGCTCCAGCCAGTTCCAGTCTGCCTCCTCCTGCACAAACCTGTCCAAGATCAGAATAGATTATTATATTACTTTTTCTCTTGTATTCCATTTTCTCCTATTTAACTATGTTATATACTTGCCATTTTGAATTAAGGAAACAATTCCTCCCACTCTCTCTCTTGTTTCGAATATCTCCTATCCCTTACTCTCTCTATCTCGTGCATATCTCCATCTATTCTCCCTGGTTCTTCAGTGCTCATCATCTATTCTCACTAAACTACACCTCAAATCCTTTCATTTTATCACATTCATCCTGGTTTTATTAGAAGCTTGAAGAACTTGCCATATGGCCAAATATGCTAAACATGGATACTTTGATTAGAAAGTGGAATAACTTCTTCAACCTAACTCCTATGTGATTTATAAAATTTCATGGAGACTCTCCATTGATTAATGTTTCCAAATCAACCTTCTTACATATTGATTCATCCGAGTTCTATTAGAAGCTTAAAGAATTGTCATATGGCCAAATAAGCTAAACATGGATACTTTGATTTGAAAGTGGAATAACTTCTTCAACCTAACTCCTATGAAATTTATTCAATTTCATGGAGACTCTCCACTGATTAATGATTCCAAACCAAGCTTCTCACATATCCATTCATCCATGTTTTATTAGAAGCTTGAAGAACTTGCCATATGGCCAAATAGGCTAAACATGGATATCTTGATTAGAAAGTGAAATAACTTCTATAACCTAACCCCTATGAGATTTATTCAATTTCATGGAGACTCTTCACTGATTAATGGTTACAAATCAATCTTCTTACATATCCATTCATTCTGGTTTAATTAGAAGCTTGAAGAACTTGTCATATGGCCAAACAGGCTAAACATGGATATCTTGATTAGAAAGTGAAATAACTTCTTCAACCTAACTCCTACGAGATTTATTCAATTTCATGGAGACTCTTCACTGATTAATGGTTCCAAATCAAGTTTCTTACATATCCATTCATCCTGGTTTGATTAGAAGCTTGAAGAACTTGCCATATGACCAAAAAGGCTAAACATGGATACCTTGATTAGAAAGTGAAATAACTTCTTGAACATAATTCCTATGAGATTTATTCAATTTCATGGAGACTCTCCACTGATTATTAGTTCCAAATTAAGCTTCTTACATATACATTCATCCTGGTTTGATTAGAAGCTTGAAGAACTTGCCATATGGCCAAATAGGCTAAACATGGATACTTTGATTAGAAAGTGAAATAACTTCTTCAACCTAACTCCTATGAGATTTATTCAATTTCATGGAGACTCTCCACTGATTAATGGTTCCAAATCAAGATTCTTACATATTCTTTCATCCTTGTTTGATTAGAAGCTTGAAGAACTTGCCATATGACCAAAAAGGCTAAACATGGATACCTTGATTAGAAAGTGGAATAGCCTCTTCAACGTAATTCCTATGAGATTTATTCAATTTCATGGAGACTCTCCACTGATTAATGGTTCCAAATCAAGCTTCTTACATATTCATTCACCCTTGTTTGATTAAAAGCTTGAAGAACTTGCCATATGGCCAAACAGATTAAACATGGATATCTTGATTAGAAAGTGGAATAACTTCTTCAACCTAACTCTTATGAGATTTATTCAATTTCATGGAGACTCTCCACTAATTAATGGCTCCAAATCAAGCTTCTTACATATCCATTCATCCTGGTTTTATTAGAAACTTGAAGAACTTGCCATATGGCCAAATAGGCTAAACATGGATACCTTGATGAGAAAGTGGAATAACTTCTTCAACATAACTCCTATGAGATTTATTAAATTTCATGGAGACTCTCCACTAATTAATGGTTCTAAATCAAGCTTCTTACATATCCATTCATCCTGGTTTCATTAGAAGCTTGAAGAACTTGCCATATGGCCAAATAGGCTAAACATGGATACCTTTATTAGAAAGTGCAATAACTTCTTCAACGTAACTCCTATGAGATTTATTCAATTTCATGGAGACTCTCCACTGATTAATGGTTCCAAATAAGGCTTCTTACGTATCCATTTATCCTGGTTTTATTAGAAGTTTGAAGACTTGCCATATGGCCAAATAGGCTAAACTTGGATACCTTGATTATAAAGTGCAATAACTTCTTCAACGTAACTCCTATGAGATTTATTCAATTTCATGGAGACTCTCCACTTATTAATGGTTCCAAATCAAGCTTCTTACATATCCATTAATCCTAGTTTGATTAGAAGCTTGAAGAACTTGCCATATGGCCAAATAGTCTAAACATGGATATCTTGATTAGAAGGTGGAATAACTTCTTCAACCTAACTCCTATAAGATTTATTCAATTTCATGGAGACTCTCTACTGATTAATGGTTCCAAATCAAGGTTCTTACATATCCATCCATTCATCCTGGTTTGTTTAGAAGCTTGAAAAACTTCCCATATGGCCAAACATGCTAAACATATATATCTTGATTAGAAGGTGGAATAACTTCTTCAACCTAACTCCTATGAGATTTATTCAATTTCATGGAGACTCTCCACTGATTAATGGTTCCAAATCAAGCTTCTTACATATTGATTAATCCTGGTTTGATTAGAAGCTTGAAGAATTTGCCATATGGGCAAACAAGCTAAACATGGATATCTTTATTAGAAAGTGGAATAACTTCTTCAACCTAACTCCTATAAGATTTAGTCAATTTCATGGAGATTCTTCACTGATTAATGGTTCCAAATAAAGCTTCTTACATATCCACTCATCCTGGTTTGATTAGAAGCTTGAAGAACTTGCCATATGGCCAAACAGGCTTAACATGGATATCTTGATTAGAAAGTGGAATAACTTCTTCAACGTAACTCCTATGAGATTTATTCAATTTCATGGAGACTCTCCACTGATTAATTGTTCCAAATCAAGCTTCTTACATATCCATTCATCCTGGTTTGATTAGAAGCTTGAAGAACTTGCCATTATGGCCAAATAGTCTAAACATGGATATCTTGATTAGAAGGTGGAATAACTTCTTCAACCTAACTCCTATGAGATTTATTCAATTTCATGGAGACTCTCTACTGATTAATGAATCCAAATTAAGCTTCTTACATATCCATCCATTCATCCTGGTTTGTTTAGAAGCTTGAAGAACTTGCCATATAGCCAAACATGCTAAACATAGATATCTTGATTAGAAGGTGGAATAACTTCTTCAACCTAACTCCTATGAGATTTATTCAATTTCATGGAGAGTCTCCACTGATTAATGGTTCCAAATCAAGCTTCTTACATATTGATTCATCCTGGTTTGATTAGAAGATTGAAGAATTTGCCATATGGGCAAACAGGCTAAACATGGATATCTTGATTAGAAAGTGGAATAACTTCTTCAACCTAACTCCTATAAGATTTAGTCAATTTCATGGAGACTCTTCAATTATTAATGGTTCCAAATAAAACTTCTTACATATCCACTCATCCTGGTTTGATTAGAAGCTTGAAGAACTTGCCATATGGCCAAACAGGCTTAACATGGATATCTTGATTAGAAAGTGGAATAACTTTTTCAACCTAACTCCTATAAGATTTTTTTAATTTCATGGAGACTCTCCACTGATTAATGGTTCCAAATCAAGCTTCTTACATATCCATTCATCTTGGTTCGATTGGAAGCATGAAGAACTTGCCTTATGGCCAAACAGGCTAAACATGGATATCTTGATTAGAAAGTGGAAAAACTTCTTCAACCTAACTCCTATGAGATTTATTAAATTTTATGGAGACTCTCCACTGATTATTAGTTCTAAATTAAGAATCTTACATATCCATTCATCCTGGTTTTATTAGAAGCTTGAAGAACTTGCCATATGGCCAAACTGGCTAAACATGGATATCTTGATTAGAAAGTAGAATAACTTCTTCAACCTAACTCCTATGAGATTTATTCAATTTCATGGAGACTCTTCACTGATTAATAGTTCCAAATCAAGATTCTTACATATTCATTCATCCTGGTTTGATTAAAAGCTTGAAGAACTTGCCATATGGCCAAATAGGCTAAACATGGATATCTTGATTAGAAAGTGGAATAACTTCTTCAACCTAACTCCTATGAGATTTATTAAATTTCATGGAGACTCTCCACTGATTATTAGTTCTAAATTAAGCATCTTACATATCCATTCATCCTGGTTTGATTAGAAGCTTGAAGAACTTGCCATATGGCCAAACAGGCTAAACATGGATACTTTAATTTAAAAGTGAAATAACTTCTTCAACCTAACTCCTATGAGATTTATTCAATTTAATGGAGACTCTCCACTGATTAATGGTTCCAAATCAATCTTCTTACATATCCATTCATCCTGGTTTGATAGAAGCTTAAAGAACTTGCCATATGGCCAAACATGCTAAACATGGATTCCTTGATTAGAAAGTGAAATAACTTCTTCAACCTAACTCCTATGAGAATTATTCAATTTCATGGAGACTCTCCACTGATTAATGGTTACAAATCAATCTTCTTACATATCCATTTATCCTGGTTTGATTAGAAGCTTGAAGAACTTGCCATATGGCCAAACATGCTAAACATGGATATCTTGATTAGAAAGTGGAATAACTTCTTCAACCTAACTCTTATAAGATTTATTCAATTTTTTGGAGACTCTCCACTGATTAATGGTTCCAAATCAAGCTTCTTACATATCCATTCATCCTGGTTTGATTAGAAGCTTGAAGAACTTGCCATATAGCCAAATAGGCTAAACAAGAATTCCTTGATTAGAAAATGAAATAACTTCTTCAACCTAACTCCTATGATATTTCTTCAATATCATGGAGAATCTTCACTGATTAATGGTTCCAAATCAAGCTTCTTACATATCCATTAATCCTTGTTTGATTAGAAGCTTGAAGAACTTGCCATATGGCCAAATAGGCTAAACATGGATACATTGATTAGACAGTGAAATAACTTCTTCAACCTAACTCCTATGAGATTTATTCAATTTAATGGAGACTCTTCACTGATTAATGATTCCAAATCAAGCTTCTTACATATCCATTCATCCTGGTTTTATTAGAAGCTTGAAGAACTTGCCATATGGCCAAACTGGCTAAACATGGATATATTGATTAGAAAGTGGAATAACTTCTTCAACCTAACTCCTATGAGATTTATTCAATTTCATGGAGACTCTCAACTGATTAATGGTTCCAAATCAAGCTTCTTACATATCCATTCATCTGTGTTTTATTAGAAGCTTGAAGAACTTGCCATATGGCCAAATAGGCTAAACATGGATATCTTGATTAGAAAGTGAAATAACTTCTTTAACCTAACTCCTATGAGATTTATTCAATTTCATTGAGACTCTCCACTGATTAATGGTTACAAATCAATCTTCTTACATATCCATTCATCCTGGTTTTATTAGAAGCTTGAAGAACTTGCCATATTGCCAAACTGGCTAAACATGAATATCTTAATAAGAAAGTGGAATAAATTCTTCAACCTAACTCCTATGAGATTTATTCAATTTCATGGAGACTATTCACTGATTAATGGTTCCAAATCAAGATTCTTACATATTCATTCATCCTGGTTTGATTAAAAGCTTGAAGAATTTGCCATATGGCCAAACAGGCTAAACATGGATATCTTGATTAGAAAGTGGAATAACTTCTTCAACCTAACTCCTATGAGATTTATTAAATTTCATGGAGACTCTTCAATGATTATTAGTTCTAAATTAAGCTTCTTACATATTGATTCATCCTGGTTTGATTAGAAGATTGAAGAATTTGCCATATGGGCAAACAGGCTAAACATGGATATCTTGATTAGAAAGTGGAATAACTTCTTCAACCTAACTCCTATGAGATTTATTCAATTTCATGGAGACTCTCCACTGATTAATGGTTACAAATCAATCTTCTTACATATCCATTCATCCTGGTTTGATTAGAAGCTTGAAGAACTTGCCATATGGCCAAACATGGATATCTTGATTATAAAGTGAAATAACTTCTTCAACCTAACTCTTATAAGATTTATTCAATTTCATGGAGACTCTCCACTGATTAATGGTTCCAAATCAAGCTTCTTACATATCCATTCGTCCTGGTTTGATTAGAAGCTTGAAGAACTTGCCATATAGCCAAATAAGCTAAACAAGAATTCCTTGATTAGAAAATGAAATAACTTCTTCAACCTAACTCCTATAAAATTTATTAAATTTCATGGAGACTCTCCACTGATTAATGGTTACAAATCAATCTTCTTACATATCCATTTATCCTGGTTTGATTAGAAGCTTGAAGAACTTGCCATATAGCCAAACATGCTAAACATGAATACCTTGAGTAGAAAGTGGAATAACTTCTTCAACCTAACTCCTATGGCATATATTCAATTTAATGGAGACTCTTCACTGATTAATGGTTCCAAATCAAGCTTCTTACATATCCATTCATCCTGGTTTTATTAGAAGCTTGAAGAACTTGCCATATGGCCAAAAAGGCTAAACATGGATACCTTGATTAGAAAGTGGAATAACTTCTTCAACGTAACTCCTATGAGATTTATTCAATTTCATAGAGACTCTCTACTGATTAATGGTTCCATATCAAGCTTCCTACATATCCATCCATTCATCCTGGTTTGTTTAGAAGCTTGAAAAACTTGTCATATGGCCAAATAGGCTAAACATGGATACCTTGATTAGAAAGTGAAATAATTTCTTCAACCTAACTCCTATGAGATTTATTCAATTTCATGGAGACTCTCCACTGATTAATGGTTCCAAAACAAGCTTCTTACATATCCATTCATCCTGGTTTTATTAGAAGCTTGAAGAACTTGCGATATGGCCAAATAGGCTAAACATGGATATCTTGATTAGAAAGTGTAATAACTTCTTTAACCTAACTCCTATGATATTTATTCAATTTCATGGAGACTCTCCACTGATTAATGGTTACAAATCAATCTTCTTACATATCCATTCATCCTGGTTTGATTAGAAGCTTGAAGAACTTGTCATATGGCAAAAGAGGCTAAACATGGATATCTTGATTAGAAAGTGGAATAACTTCTTCAACCTAACTCCTAAGAGATTTATTCAATTTCATGGAGACTCTTCACTGATTAATGGTTCCAAATAAAGATTCTTACATATCCATTCATCCTGGTTTGATTAGAAGCTTGAAGAACTTGCCATATGACCAAAAATGCTAAACATGGATACCTTGATTAGAAAGTGGAATAACTTCTTCAACGTAACTCCTATGAGATTTATTCAATTTCATGGAGACTCTCCACTGATTATTAGTTCCAAATTATGCTTTATACATATCCAGCCATCCTGGTTTTATTAGAAGCTTGAAGAACTTGCCATATGGCATAACTGCTAAACATGGATAACTTGATTAGAAAGTGGAATAACTTCTTCAACCTAACTCCTATGAGATTTATTCTATTTCATGGAGACTCTTCACTGATTAATGGTTCCAAATCAAGATTCTTACATATTCATTCATCCTGGTTTGATTAAAAGCTTGAAGAACTTGCCATAAGGCCAAACAGGCTAAACATGGATATCTTGATTAGAAAGTAGAATAAATTCTTCAACCCAACTCCTATGAGATTTATTAAATTTCATGGAGACTCTCCACTGATTAATGGTTCCAAATCAAGCTTCTTACATATCCATTCATCCTGGTTTTATTAGAAGCTTGAAGAACTTGTCATATGGACAAATAGGCTAAACATGGATTCCTTGATTAGAAAGTGAAATAATTTCTTCAACCTAACTCCTATGAGATTTATTCAATTTCATGGAGACTCTCCACTGATTAATGGTTACAAATCAATCTTCTTACATGTCCATTCAGCCTGGTTTGATTAGAAGCTTGAAGAACTTGCCATATGGCCAAACATGGATATCTTGATTAGAAAGTGAAATAACTTCTTCAACCTAACTCTTATAAGATTTATTCAATTTCATGGAGACTCTCCACTGATTAATGGTTCCAAATCAAGCTTCTTACATATCCATTCATCCTGGTTTGATTAGAAGCTTGAAGAACTTCCATATAGCCAAATAGGCTAAACATGGATTCCTTGATTAGAAAGTGAAATAACTTCTTCAACCTAACTCCTATGAGATTTATTCAATTTCATGGAGACTCTCCACTGATTAATGGTTACAAATCAATCTTCTTACATATCCATTCATCCTGGTTATATTAGAAGCTTGAAGAACTTGCCATATGGCCAAATAAGCTAAACATGGATACTTTGATTAGAAAGTGAAATAACTTCTTCAACCTAAGTCCTGTGAGATTTATTCAATTTCATGGAGACTCTCCACTGATTAATGGTTCCAAATCAAGCTTCTTACATATCCATTCATCCTGATTTTATTAGAAGCTTGAAGAACTTGCCATATGGCCAAATAGGCTAAACATGGCTACCTTGATTAGAAAGTGGAATAATTTCTTCAACCTAACTCCTATGAGATATATTCAATTTCATGGAGACTCTCCACTGATTAATGGTTCCAAATCAAGATTCTTACATATCTTTTCATCCTTGTTTGATTAGAAGCTTGAAGAACTTGCCATATGACCAAAAAGGCTAAACATTGATACCTTGATTAGAAAGTGGAATAACTTCTTCAACGTAACTCCTATGAGATTAATTCAATTTCATGGAGACTCTCCACTGATTAATGGTTCCAAATCAAGCTTCTTACATATCCATTCATCCTGGTTTGATTAGAAGCTTGAAGAACTTGCCATATGGCCAAATAGGCTAAACATGGATACCTTGATTAAAAAGTGAAATAACTTCTTCAACTTAACTCCTATGATATTTATTCAATTTCATGGAGACTCTCCACTGATTAATGGTTCCAAATCAAGCTTCTTACATATCCATTCATCCTGGTTTGATTAGAAGCTTGAAGAACTTGCCATATGGCCAAATAGGCTAAACATGGATACCTTGATTAGAAAGTGAAATAACTTCTTCAACCTAACTCTTATGAGATTTATTCAATTTCATGGAGACTCTCCAGTGATTAATGGTTCGAAATCAAGCTTCTTACATATCCTTCATCCTGGTTTGATTAGAAGCTTGAAGAACTTGCCATATGGCCAAATAGGCTAAACATGGATACCTTGATTAGAAAGTGGAATAATTTCTTAAACCTAACTCCTATGAGATTTATTCAATTTCATGGAGACTCTCCACTGATTATTAGTTCCAAATCAATCTTCTTACATATCCATTCATCCTTCTTTGATTAGAAGCTTGAAGAACTTGCCAAATGACCAAAAAGGCTAAAAATGGATACCTTGATTAGAAAGTGGAATAACTTCTTCAACGAAACTCCTATGAGATTTTTTCAAAATCATGGAGACTCTCCACTGATTATTAGTTTTAAATTATGCTTCTTACATATCCAGTCATCCTGGTTTTATTAGAAGCTTAAAGAACTTGTCATATGGCCAAACTGGCTAAACATGGATATCTTGATTAGAAAGTGAAATAACTTCTTCAACCTAACTCCTATGAGATTTATTCAATTTCATGGAGACTCTTCACTGATTAATGGTTCCAAATCAAGATTCTTACATATTCATTCATCCTGGTTTGATTAAAAGCTTGAAGAACTTGCCATATGGCCAAACAGGCTAAACATGGATATCTTGATTAGAAAGTGGAATAACTTCTTCAACCTAACTCCTATGAGATTTATTAAATTTCATGGAGACTCTCCACTGATTATTAGTTCTAAATTAAGCATCTTACATATCCATTCATCCTGGTTTGATTAGAAGCTTGAAGAACTTGCCATATGGCCAAACATGGATATCTTGATTAGAAAGTAAAATAACTTCTTCAACCTAACTCTTATAAGATTTTTATTCAATTTCATGGAGACTCTCCACTGATTAATGGTTCCAAATCAAGCTTCTTACATATCCATTCATCCTGGTTTGATTAGAAGCTTGAAAAACTTGCCATATAGCCAAATAGGCTAAACATGGATTCCTTGATTAGAAAGTGAAATAACTTCTTCAACCTAACTCCTATGAGATTTATTCAATTTCATGGAGACTCTCCACTGATTAATGGTTACAAATTAATCTTCTTACATATCCATTTATCCTGGTTTGATTGGAAGCTTAAAGAACTAGCCATATGGCCAAACATGCTAAACATGGATATCTTGATTAGAAAGTGGAATAACTTCTTCAACCTAACTCTTATAAGATTTATTCAATTTCATTGAGACTCTCCACTAATTAATGGTTCCAAATAGAGCTTCTTACATATCCATTCATCCTGGTTTGATTAGAATCTTGAAGAACTTGCCATATGGCCAAATAGGCTAAACATGGATACCTTTATTAGAAAGTGGAATAACTTCTTCAACCTAACTCCTATGAGAATTATTCAATTTAATGGAGACTCTCCACTGAATAATGGTTCCAAATCAAGCTTCTTACATATCCATTCAAAAGTGAAATAACTTCTTCAACCTAACTCCTATGAGATTTATTCAATTTACTGGAGACTCTCCACTGATTAATGGTTCCAGATCAAGCTTCTTACATATCCATTCATCCTGGTTTATTAGAAGCTTGAAGAACTTGCCATATGGCCAAATAGGCTAAACATGGATTTCTTGATTAGAAAGTGAAATAACTTCTTCAACCTAAGTCCTATGAGATTTATTCAATTGCATGGAGACTCTCCACTGATTAATGGTTCCAAATCAAGCTTCTTACATATCCATTCATCCTGATTTTATTAGAAGTTTGAAGAACTT
>MU106153.1:60435-167853 GCA_012274485.2 Sinapis alba | reverse complement strand
GTTTGTTGGGCCGTCTTTCCACTGAGGTTGGCTGGAACCACTACGACACCATCAAAGTATGTCCCTCTTCTGTATATAAAAGTTACAAGAGTTTCTTCATTTACGTTCGTTTTCATAAATATAATATATATTTTTGAAGATAGGTTTGCATTTTACTGAGTTGATTATGTAGTAAAAAGAAGATTGTCTGGTTAATCCTATGGGTGTTCTAACTCAAAACTTAGAAGCATATACAAATGATTTTTAGTTATGTGGACATCATCATCTGGAAGAAACTGGGATTAACTATATGTATAATGATATTGCAGGAGCTTGAGGTCAAGAGAAAGGAAAGGTCACAGGCTGTGTATGAGCGTAAGAAACAGCTCATCAAGCTCAGGACTAAGGCCGAGAAGGTTGCAGAGGAGAAACTTGGAGCCCAGCTCGATGTTCTTGCACCGATTAAGTACTGAGAATTTGCATCTGTCTTTTGGTTTAATACTTGCTGCCTTTGTGCTCGTCTCGATTCTACCCTTCGAATTTCGGTTTTGCATTTGGTAGCTTGTAAACGTAAAGATTGGAATGAGACATTTTGTTTTTTTTATTGGAGCTTCTTTTTTGTTATTGTCACTGTTGACGTAACTCTTAAATCGTTAACAACTTCTTTGACGCCTATACTGTTATGCTCATCTTCGTTATCACTTTCTTCATAAACCTGATTAAGTTTCTTAACATTGTCTTCTACAAACACCCTTACACTTTCCAGCTCAGGTTCCCCAGTATAACGAATCAGACCAAAACTCTCTGTTTTCGGCATTCCTCAAATTCGTGACCCAAAACCGATTACACAGCCTCGTTCTTTCTTAGTTTATCTTTTGTCGTTAATGAGGGTTAGATATTTTAGGATTGTGAAGGTTATGGGTCTTGGTTTCGTGAGAGATGATCAATTATGTGTTTAATGATTTTTAAAAAGACTTCATAAAAAAAACTTGACGTTTGTTAAAAAAAAACAAATTTAACGTTGACTTATTAGGGTTTCTAAATAGCTTAATCAGAGTCGTGCCTATAGTGTATTGAAAAAGGCATTCGTCCCAGGCCCCAATTAGTATAACTTTATTTAGGGGACCAAAATTTAAATTAATTTCTAGTCTAGTAGTTTAGACTTATTTTAAGAACTCTTTATACGAGAGTTTGACTAACTCACCTTCTGAATTCATGTATTTTTTCTGTTATAATATAATTATAGCATATTTTCGTAATAAACTCATTCTTTTACAGTTTTAGATTTGTGTATTTGGTGAAGATGATATATCGTTTTAGAAAATTATTTCCATTATGTTGTAAACAATTTTTTTATAACATGCCTTAGGCCCCTAATATCCTTCGCATGGGCTTAATCAATATAAATTGGGAGTTAAAATGAAAATATTAAAAAAGTTAGAGTTTATTGGCTACCAAAACTTTTTTTAGTTTTATTTTGAAAGTTTAATATTTTTTTATGGCTATTTTCTAATTATATATATTCACATATTTCTTTTCAAAGGTTTATTTTATAATCTCAAATTTGATATCTTAAAAATACATATAAATATATAATGATTTATACAATATATTTGTATAGATTTTGTTACCCAATCATATTTATCGTCAAAAGAGTATTAAATTGTAAATTAGATATCCTAATAAATATATTATGTAATATATATATATATATATATAAGCATATATACCAATATATTAGAACACTTTTATTTGAATACGCAGAACATGAAAGATCTTCAAGAACTAAGTATTTTTCATAACACATATGTTTAAATTTGACCTTAATACTCACTCTTTCCGATTTTACATATTTTTCTTAAATTTTACTATAATATGTTTTATACCTAACGATTATTATACTTTCATTATAGGGTTCGACACAACAAAGAAGATGATGTTGCCATTTCATCTTCCGAAATCACCGCTTGATTTTGGTAGTTCTAAGTTATCACAATTATTTGTTTCCAAACTCAAATTCATGTCATGGATGAAGTGTAATACTATATATCCAGATGTGTGGCGTTATTTGTATACGGAATTTCTTGTTGCTTTTGTCTAGGATACAAAAATACGAGATTGGAGACCTCGATGTAGAACTTTCACACATGTATCTGTCATTGCTAAATGTCCATATGGTTTTGGTGAACTTTACTACTGACATGAGATTTTACATGTCATAAGAGGTCCATGCTTCTACGTTGATCTTATGGCTGTTAATGGATTTATCATACTTTTAAAGATGCTTACATGACATTCATATTCGGTAAAAACCATTAATCGCATATTTTCTATGATATATTGTTATACTATTTTATGATTTTCTTTTTATTTTATTTTAAATACTTAACAATTATTAAAATTAAACAATTGCATGACAGTTTATCGTCATTATTAGGATGTCGCATTGTGTTTTATTTATCAATAATATTTATATAAAACATCTAAAACGATTCGTGTATGCCTATCTACCCTTTGAAAAGCTATACAACATTAACTTTAGGTAAAATAACTTATATGATGTTATCAAGATTAGTTGATAACATCATTTCCAACATGTTATGACATTCATTATTTCTCATCATTAAAGTATAAACTTTCTTATTATCAGAATACTGATTTTCTACCGAATATATTTTTTTGGTTAAATACAAAATATAGTTGTATTCAAACAGAGACAAAGTTATTCTCAAATTGAATTAGATACTTTCGAACTACCTTCTACGTGTCAGTGTTCTCTTATCTTACGCATCATAAAAACTTATACATCTTTGTCTATGTTGAACCCAACTCAAGAAAATATTCAAAAATTCAAGTTAAACTAGTACAAAGATGGAAAAACAAATGATCATTTCCTGGTTTGTACAACTTGAAATTGATTTTAGTCGATTCCGAGGTTAGGTGTTCAACTAATTTTTTAGTTCTCTGGTATATAACATTATTTCTTTGTAATAATTTGAAAGTATGTACAAATGTATATCTTTTATTGCTCGGCAATGTTTATTTGAGGAGATAATATGATAGCAAGTAAAAATGTATATCTTTATTATATTACCATGTCTATTTCATGAGAAGAAAATCCAAGCAATTATTCCTCATGAATGTGTGATATACTTTGCCGATGACTTCCAGGAAAACAATTGATATTATATTAAGGATTTCAAGATAAAAACAAATATTAGTAGAACCAGGACAACTAATCATATCTTTAAACTCAAATTCACTATATCAACCATAGTTAAGCACATTATCTTTGTATCATCTTTGTTGTAATTCTATCTTTCAAGATTCACTGATATTATTCATAGGATGTTTGACTTTAAAAGTTATGTTGGTGAGTAATAATGTAAGCTACTACCTTTAAAATGTTTTAATTGTTGTGTTTGTTTAATAGCAATATTTATTTTAGATGTTATCGGCATGATAATTAGTTGTACATCATTTTAATTCCTTCTGAATGACGAAACAAAGAAAAAGGATCTGGTATTAATGAGTTTCTCTATTAAAGATGATATGTATATTTATTGTTACTTTATAGATGTACATACATATATATATGTAGATGACATACATGTTTTTTTACATAGCAAACGTAGAATCGAATGCCAAGTAGTTGGTGACGTTGCCGTTCAGTATCAGCAACAACGAGTTTGTGCTAAATAATCAGGAGAATCTGATATATGCTTATTAAGATTTTGGCATATTAATCAATTTCCAGATGATATTCCTTTGTTTGTATTTTTTTGAAAATAATTATAACCTGCATTAATTTGTATTATCAAATTTACCTCCAAGTTTAGTTATTCTTGCAGGTTTCAACGAATACAGGACAAATACTATAAAAGCTTGATGTCATGATCGCAACCTGAAAATTTTAAGAAGGAAAGGCCAATGGTGAAAGATTATGAGTGGAAAGACTCACTAAAAAAAAAGGGAAGAACATAGATGTTGGTACCAATTCAATCATCTATTTCCATTAGAGTAATCAACAGTTGTGAAACCGCTTTCACATGTTGTCCTTTCCAAACAAAAACATATAACTATAGATCATATTAAAAAAATAAATGGTGGAAGAACAAATTATTTTAAAAATATACAGAAAAATTCAAAATATACAAAATAAAAAAAAACTTCAAAATATACATAAAAGTTATTTACTTAATTCCCACATTTATATAGTCATATAATTAATTTAAAATATAATGTTGGTTATTAGCCAAGTAAACTCATTCAATATGTCAAATGAAAAATATTTTGACATAAAAAAAAGCGTTTATGTTCATTGATATGCACTAGTTTGACAAAGAAAAACAAAATTGATCCATATGCAAAGTCCATGAATTAATGGATGAACTCACGTGGTCTACCTGTCCTTCTCCTTTTGGACCTAAAGTTAGATACGTGGCTCTTCTCCCTCACCGAATACAAGAATCTGCGTCGGCTGTTTCCACGTGGCTACCTCCTAGTGGATGCAACGTGAAGTAAAACTATTCTGTAGGTGGACCCACACCTATTTTAATTTATAAAATCAAATAAAATGACATAACAAACAGTAAATTGAAAAAATCATGGTTAGCTTAGCGCATATGCGGAACGTAACCTCCGGTACACCAACCAAACAAACGTTTATACAAGTTAAACTCAACACTTTTTCTTTGACTAGCCGTAACGTAATCACTGCAATTACCAAAGCATTGACTAAAAACACAAAGATTGATCCGGTTAAAGTATCGGCTCGTTTCCGGTTTAATTTCATATCTTACCAACTAAGCAAAACCGGTTAAGGCTTTAAAAATGGTGGACAAAACCGACATGTAGCTCTCTCTCTCTCTCTCTCTCTATCTTCTTCATCGTCGTCTTCTTCCCTTCTTCCTCTTCTTCTTTGCATTAATGTTTGTTTAAAAACGATGCTTCGTCTTTTTCTTTCTCCGGGCTACGTATATGCATATGTATTTTGTCGTGTATATAAAGAGATTTTGACTTCGTAATCTGAAAGCTACGTTTGTAGAGAGAGAGAGAGATTGTTTTTTTTCTTTACCTAAATCTATACTCTGCGATTTTGCGAGATCGCATATTAGGTAAAGGTATGAAAAGATCGTGAATTTATATAATGTTAGCGATTTCATTTCTGTTTTTTTTTTGGATCTAATTATTAATTGATAGATCATGATTCTCGTTTCTTGATCTGATTTGGTTTTTGGGTTTTGTTAATTCAGGAATCTGATTTGAAGCATCTGGATTTGATCCTCTCTGCAAATGCCAGGTGACTGATTGTTCAGCTATGATTTAGTAAGAATCTGATTGGGTTTCTATAAAGTTTTGTTTCTTGATCACAGCTTTAGGTGAGATCCTCTCGGTTCCAGAGACTGATAAGGGAAAGAGTAAAGACATTATTGACAACTCAGAGGATGAGAAGATTCCAAGAGCTCGTAGCTCTAGATCCTTGAAGAATAAAGCTATCAAGGCTTCGACCAAACTCACGCATAGTTTGAGGAAACGAGGGAAGCGTGTAGCTGATCAATACGCAGCTGTTGTGATTGAGGATGTGAGAGATGCAGAAGAGGAGAAAGCAGTGAATGTATTCAGAGAAGCTTTGGTTTATCTTGACTTGCTTCTACCTCGACACGATGATTATCATACCATGTTGAGGTAATCAAACAGTGTTCTAGATTGTTCAAGGAAAAGTGAAGTGTCTGTGGAATTGATCAAGTTGATGTTGGAGCAGATTCTTGAAAGCGAGGAGGTTTGATCATGACAAAACTGTTCATATGTGGGAAAAGATGCTAAAGTGGAGGAGAGAGAATGGAGTTGATACAATAATGCAGGTGAAGAATCTTTCCACATGGGTTTTTCTTTTTTCTTTGTTGGTTTACTTACTAATTGTCAAAGCAATCATCCTGGTTCAGGATTTTGTATATGAGAAGTACGAAGAAGTACAACAATACTATCCACATGGCTACCATGGTGTAGATAGAGAAGGCAGGCATGTCTACATCGAATGTCTTGGTAAAGTTGACCCGGGCAAGCTAATGAAGGTTACTTCACTGGAGAGTTTCTTGAAATATCATGTACAAGGTTTTGAAAAGACTTTCTCTGAGAAGTTTTCAGCTTGTTCCATCGCAGCGAAGAGACATATCAATTCTTCCACAACCATAATAGATGTGCAAGGAGTGGTTGGTGTACCTTTTGTACATTATTACTTTTTCCACTCAAGCTCTATGGTATTGAAGTTTTTATCTTTTTTTGCTAAATTGATGCAGAGCTGGATGAAGTTGAGAAAATTAGCTCAGGACCTTGTGATGCGTATGCAGAAAATCGATGGTGACAATTATCCTGAGGTGGGTGTAGTGTAGTGTGATGTGAACCTTCTGCAGTTTTGGATGTTGAAGAAGACTATCATTGGTTTGGTTTATTGAAGACAGACATTGAATCAGATGTACATCGTTAATGCTGGAAACGGATTCTCTATAATTTGGAACACAGTGAAAGGCTTTCTCGACCCTAAAACTTCTTCTAGGATACATGTATGAGATTACATCTTCCACATATATTCAAAAGCCTTATACACTACTTTTGAACGAGTTATGTTGGCTATTGCACAGGTTTTGAAAAACAAAGATCGAAGTCACCTTCTTGAGATTATAGATCCAAGGTGAGAATTTCTACTGACTAATCCAAATTCTGCTTAGTTGTTTGGAGGCTGATTCAGATAGCTTCTATTGTTTTCTTTAACACAGTGATGAAGGTGGATGTATGAGATTCAACAAGGGTCCTTGGAATGATCCCGAGATAATGAAAGTATGATTTTTTTTGTTTGAGCTCAACTGTTTTGTGTAGACACTTATATCTCTTTGAAAAACCTTATATATGATAAAATTCTCTGTTTCGCATCATACTTTGAATAGCTTGTGCGCTTGAGAGATGCAACGTACAAAATAAAAGAAATAGAGCTCCCGGAGAATGGAGAAGTAGCTAAACTATTTGCATTACCGGTGAGTATTAGATTTGCTTGTAACAGTGATTGGATCTTGTTACCTTATGTATATAAGGTCATCTTCCACATTTCTTGCTGCAGCATGTGAATACAGAAATGTCGTCACCTGATGGAGGACATGTTAGGGAGAGAGAATCGCATCTTGAACATGTTAGCTTACATACTCTGGTGCTCCTTATAATGGTCTAACACTGTTGTTAATGAATGATTACAGTGTATATATATTATGTTTCCAGGACACAAATGCTCAGCTAAGCCATCAAGTTGAAGTAGTTGGTACTGGGAGAATTGTACAGTCTGACTCAACAAGTAGGGTAAAAGCAACTTGAAATGAACTATTTTTTTTAGATAAGATCCTTATAATTTCTGCTTACACTTTTCTGCATATCAACTATCTAGTAATCTGACAGAAGAAAGGGGTATGAAGAAGTCTCTTCAGAAAGTTGCAAGCTCGTTGGCTCGTTTTATCTTCCAACTTGTTGCATCTCTATATCTCATGTTCCGGATCTTGGGAAGACTTGTAAATAAACAACCAGAGAACCAGTTGAGACCACCGGTTTTGGACCCTCCTCCTCCAACAACAACTCAGTTGCAGCGAGGAGAGTCTCTCCATCCATGTTGGCTAAGGTTGCAAAATCTGGAGAGCATGGTCACGGTTTTGTTTGATAAACCAACAAACATTCCTCAGGAGAAGGAAGACATACTTCGTGATTCATTAGACCGCATCAAATGTATTGAGCAAGATCTACAAAAGACAAAGAAGGTAGATACCCCATTTCTCTGTCCCCAAAAGGAAAACACTTTTGTTTCAAGAAGCTTAATTAGGATCTAAAAAATGTTGTGTGACAGGCGCTCCTTTTGACGGCGTTGAAACAAATTGAACTTGCAGAGTCTTTTGAGAGATTGAAAGAGAACACCTCAGCAGTAAAGGCTTAGTCAACACTTGTAATCTCTCTTGTGTGTGCATCAATATATGAAAACATTCTTCTTATTTGTTAAACACATGGAATGCGATCTTGCTGGCCAAGACACTGCAGAAATATCCAAGTTGAATATATATATATATATATATATATATATATTATCTTTGAATCTCATATCTGAAGTCTTCCTAAGCTACTACTACTACTTCACCCTCCAACCATAGTACAGGTGAGAGACATTACAATCATCTCTTTGTCATATCCCAACCAAATGGATATGTTTTTGTTTGCTTGCTCACTTGGAATTTTTTTTTCCTTTTTTTTTTGGTTTTCAGATGGGTTAATATAAAGAAGCAAAACTGTTAATGGAGAGTGAAACTGGAGGGGGGAAAAGCTTACAATTGTACCAGTTTCTTATTGAGTTGTAACTGAGATTATACTATTCTTTTTTTCATAACGATTCTAATGCACATCATTGTTATTAACATAGTATAGAATCCATTATTGGTGGGAAACTATTGTGTACAATTTACAAATACAATTACATTTGATGGTAGATAGAAAGAAAGAAACAATATTTTTTTTGTCAGCAAAAGAAACAATATTTATAAAATCAATTTGGTCGAACGGAATAAACCTAATGTTTAGTCAAAATTAACATTGTTGTATTTGTTTACTATATGAAAAATTGTAATTCTGCCCTATCAAATGTTAGGTTGTTCAAACACAGACCACACTCATCAGTTGATTCATAGAGTTAATCTTAAACCTGAACCACCAAAAGACATGATTAAAATATATATATATATCACTGAAGCTTCTCAACATCTAGCTCATTCCATCTCATGTGCTTAGCTCCAAATATTGTAACAAATACACCAACTGCTGTAATTAGTCAAATAGTACTTCACTAACGAAGTTTAAGAACCCACCAATTACTTTGCTTGTTCCCAACCAATAGAGTCGGCTAATACACCAAACCTATATATATGTGTGATGTGTTCCAAAATTGAGAAAAGCTAGTTATTGTCATTTTGTTTATAAAGAGCATACAAAATATCATGCCAAAACCCAATTAATGTGGGTCGACATAACATAAAAATGCTTCTAGTGACATGTAACACAACAAGGACATGATAAAGATGCTAAGCCAACAGAGTGATAAACTCACACAAAACAAGAAGTGTTCAAAAAATATCATGAATATATGTTATGAATATTATGAAGACAACTTCATCAATGGTCCTGTGACTTGAATTAGAACTTTTATTATTTAGAAGTTATTTCCCAATTTGATAGTTTACCGGGATAATATAACTTGTATATATATTGTAAGTAAAGCTTTATCCAGCAATCATGTAAAAACTCATCATCATCTAAACAAAAAAAGCTGAGAATCAAATTTGTTAATACTCTCAATCCTTTGACGATCTTATTGCATGTGAGCCTAAGATGATGTTGGATGTCCTGCTCTCGTGGGTTTACACCATCAACTTATATATAGGTGTTGCATCATATCTAATCTCCATATTAATAAAGTCAAGATTCTTCACATGGGTCACAGAGAGTATAACTTTGCTACTATATTTCTCAAAAGCTTGATTGTTAGTAGTTCGGAATTCAACTCGTTGGAGTGTATTTCTTTTGATATTGAGGTAGAAAATATAAAGCGGCTTAGATACATCCTCCATACACAAAACAATCTCACATGTGGCAGTCACTCCAACAACGGAAATATCCCCATCAACTATCTTATTCTCACCATAAAGTGGAAACATTGCTGCAGCCAACAAATTGATTCGTCTTCCGAAAAGTGTAGACATATTCCGACCATTTTGATTTTGGGTCTTCGACATCCGTTAAAACTGATTTTGGGTCTTTAACATCTGATTTTGGGCCTTCAACGAATTGATTCATCCAATACTTGTCGAAGTACTTTGGAAGGCCTTCTTAACTATGATAGAATCTATCTTGAATACTTGATACACTCAAACACACTCAAAATTGTTTTAGGAAACTCATCCAAAATATGTTACATGTTATCCTAGATAAGATTTATTAAACTTTGTTGATAAATAACTTCATGTTTCATTAGCAATCGAAGATTAACTGTAGCTTATCAATTAAACAACTACTCTTACTATTCTCTAAGCACACATGCATCCACGTCCCATTCTCCTTGGAATCATAACATTTTTTATTTTTATAACAATCAAATAACACTTTGGCCTAGTGGTCACACAATATTATACCATTTCCAAGTGTTTTTCGTATTCGATTCCTAGTACATGCATAACATTTTTATTTTAATTTTCTCAAAATATACAAAATAATTTAAAATTTACCAATTTTGGAGATCAAATCCTTAATCTTTTTTGGCTAATCTCATTTTCATATTCAGTTATGGGAATTCATCTCAAATATGACAGATGCTATCCTAGATAAGATATATTACTCTTTGCTAATAAATAAGTTCACGTTCCAAAATCTAAAAGGGATCCACCGCAACCTAAAGGCTAAACCACTAATCTTACTAAACTCGGTGACACATGCACTAGCCTTTAATTCCTTTAGTTATCAAAACATTAAATATAAATTTTTCCTATTTTTTTCTCTCAAAATTCTACATCACATCATAATTTTTAAACTTAGCACCAATGTAGATATCAAATCCTTAGTTTTTTTAATCTCATTTCATTTTTTTACTTAAAACTTTGCTAGAAATACACTATACTTTTTTTTTGAAAACTCATCCAAAACATATCACATCATATTCAACATTCATCATATATAATTTAAGTTCAAATAAATTTATGGTTTGACTATAAAGGACAATTCACCATAGCTTAGCGGTTAAACCACTACTCTTACTATTCTTGCTTGGTACTTGTAATCGTGTTTGAGGGAACGTTTTTCTAATTGAATAGAAACAAACTAATATACTATTTTGGAAACTCATCCAAAGCATATCACATCCTTTTCAACATACATCATATTTTTTTTTGAAAACTCATTCAGAATTTGTTACATTCAAAAACCTGAAAATGTTCAATAAGCTACTTCAATTTAGGCAGTGCTAACATTGTACATAATGAATCTTCCATCGTATTCCTGTCATACGTAACCAAGAAATTTTTTGTTAATATCGGATCTTCTGGAATGCTTTCCTAAAACTTTACAAATCCTTTCTGAAATCGAAAACAACATAGTTGCACGACAAAATATGTGAAATCCTAACGAGTAAATCCAAACTTTTAAAAAAAATCATGACTCTTCCAAAAGCTTTGGTATGCTTTCCTAAAATTTTGCAAATTCTTTCTGAAATCAACACAACACAGTTTCACGAGCAATATCTGAAATCTTAACGAGTGAAAACAAGAACAATCTTGAATGCAAATTCAAACATACGATGGACTCACTCTATTATATCAAAAAGTTCACAAAGAAAGAGATTTAACCACCAATTCAACATGAGTCAGTTATGGTACCTCACAACCCAAAACTAAATATAAAAATAAGAATGAACAAAGTAAGTATAACAAACAAGAAAACTTAGAGATGGATCCTAGGGCATCCACTACTACTCTCCCACGTCAAACAGATCAAGTATACTCAAAGACTACCAAACACGCAATGCATTTATTATTTACACTGACACTAGTCACTCACTCACGTACTGATATATCATGTGTGAATGAATTAACATTTGTTATCAAGTTTTATGTATAAATGGATGCAGATGATTTTTAAAGAAATAAACTTGAACCAGGAAATGAATACAACAAGTTGAACAATACATAGATGACCATGAAACAACACATAGCTCTTTCTGATTTTTATTATATGTGAAATCGACCGTCAAAATTCCTTACCAAAAATCAAAGGTCACTAGATTTGTAGATGCTTCATGAAACACTAAGAATCATTAATTTTGTATATACTTCAAAACTGCTTTCCAAGAATCAATGTCACGAGATTGGTAGAAGAACAAGGAATAAGCTTTTTCGTGAATCAAAGAAAAGAAAACCCCTAAATTTTCAACCAAAATCCCTAGTTTCAATTTTCAATCTAAAACATTCAAAACCTACATCTATCAGTTTTGATTTTGACTGTCAAGAGCGAAACAGTGGAGGTTCGCCGTGATACTGTCTCTGGCGTTTTCGATGGCTGCGACGTCGTGACTGAATTTGAGAGTTCTCTTGTCGACGAGTTTTTTTTTTCTTTTGTTTTTTAAAAAACTTTATTAATGAGTGGTACTATAGTCTTATTAAGGAAAACTATTATTCTGATTTCTAACTTGAGGGATTAGTTTTGAGACAAAAAGTTAATTAGGACAATTTATGAGAATTGCTCAAAATCTAATATATTTTAAAATATTTACTTCATGATCAAGTTATCCGAAAATTAAGAAAATGACATTAAGCTGATGATTGTTTGAGGTTTTTGAAACAATTTTTTGGTTTTTGAAACAATTTTCGTTTTTGTTTTTTTCAAAAATCATTTTTATCTAAAAAAGATTTATATTTTTATTTTTACAAAAACTATTTTATTTGTCGTTCAAAATTTTTAATAAATAGATTCTCTAAAATTTAGTGAAACTATTTTTTCAAAAATTTAATCAGTTTATGAAGATAAAAAAAAAACTTTGTAGACTTTTAATAATATATGATTTTTTTGTTTAAAAAGTCCTATAATTTAATTAATAAATAATTAAATAAATAATATTTTCATAAAGATAAAATTCCCATAAAAGTTTTTGTACATAAGATATTATTCATTTGTGTTTCATGTAAAATAAATTTATATATATATAATATTATTCAATTATAATTATTAATTAAATTATATAAATAAAGTAATTGAATATTTTAATAATTATTAGACACATTATACAATAACTAAAAATTATAAGAACATAAAATGTTCTACTAATACAATATATTATATTAATTTTTGAAAAAGAAAAAAAAATTCAACTCTTAAAAATTAAATAATTTATATCAGTAAATTTTATAAATAGTTTCAAAAATTTTAAGTATTTTTAATTTTGTTCTATTTATAGACATTTATGATTTTGTATTTTAGTATAATATAAGTTTCTTAAAAACAAAATAATAATTTATATACTGTAAATAATAGTCACTATGTTTTGATAAATTTTAATTGTAGTTTCAAAATATTTTACTACTATATTGTTGTATTATTTTAAAATAATGTAATAGTTGTTTTTGAAAAACTAAAAAGTACAGCAAAGCCGGAAACCCAAAATCAAAATGTAAAAACTAAAAATTAAAACTAAAAGCTGAAAATCATAATCGAAAAAAGAAAAATCTAAAACAAAAATCAAACATTCTTTACTAAACCAAACCAATGTTAGTCTTACTCTCCAATGTGAACAACAATTATGATTTCAGTGGTGCATCAGTATATGAAAACATTCTTTTTTGTTAAAAGCAGAGAATGCGATCCGGCTGGCCAAGACACTGCAGAAATATCCAAGTGGAATAGATATATATATCTTTGAATCTCATATCCGAATTAAGTCTTCCTAAGCTACTACTACTTCACCCTCCAACCATAGTACAAGTGAGAGACATCACAATCATCTCTTTGTTATATACCAACCAAATGTATATGTTTTTGTTTGCTTGCTCACTTGGAACTTTTTATTATTATTTTTTTGGGGGAGGGGGGGTGGGGGGGTTTAAGATGGGTTTATATAAAGAAGCAAAAAATGGTAATGGAGAATGAAACTGAAAAGGGAAAAACTTACAATTATACCAGTTTTTTATTGAGCTGTAACTGAGATTATGCTTTTTTCATGACGATTCTAATGCATATCATTGTTATTAATATAGTATAGAATCCATTATTGATGGGGAACCATAGTGTGCAATTTACAAATACAATTACATTTGATGGTAGATAGAAAGAAAGAAACAATATTTATGAAACCTGAATTTATAATGTCGATTTGGTCAACTGTACAAATCTTATGTTAGTCAAAATTAACATTATTATATTTGTTTTTAACTGTATGAAAATTTGGAATTTCTACAAAATCAAATGTTAGACTGATCAAGCTAGAACACACTCATCTAGCTCATACCATCCCATGTGCTCTGCTCCAATTATTGTAACAAATTCACCAACGGCTGTAATTAGTTAAAGAGTGTACTTCACAAACGAAGTTTAAGAACCCACCAAGAACTTTGCTTGTTCCCAACAAATATCCAATACACCAAACCCATGTAATGTGTTCCAAAATTGATAAAATCTAGTTGTTGTCAAGCGCCTACAAAATGTACATGCCAAAACCCAATTAATGTGGGACAAAACATAAGAATGCTTCTAGTGACATGTAACACAACCAGGACATGATAAAAATGCTAAGCCAAAAGAGTGATAAACTCGTACAAAACAAGAAGTGTCGTAAAAAAATAGCTTGAGTCTATGTTATAAATATTATGAGAAAACATAAGCAATGGCCCTGAGATTGATAGTTTACCGGATAATACAACTTGTATATACATTGTAAATGAAGCTTTTATCCAACTTAAGAAGCAATCATGTACAACTCATCATCATCTAACAAAAGAAAAGAAGCTGAGAATCAAATTTGTTAATGCTCTCAAACGTTTGGCAATCTTGTTGCATGTGAGCATAAGATGATGTTTGATGTAGTGCTCTTGTGGGTTTACACCATCAACTTATATATAGGCGTTACATCATATCTAGTCTCTATATTAATAAAGTTAAGATCCTCTACATGGTTCACAAAGAGTATAACTTGGCTACTACATTTCTCAAAAAGCTTCTTCATGGTTAGGCGGAGTTCGGAATTCAACTCGTTGGAGAGTGTACCTTTTGATATTGAGGTAGAAAACATAAAGCGGCTTAGATGCATCCTCTATACACAAAACAACGTCACATGTGGCAGCCACTCCAACAACATAAACATCCCCATAAACAATTTGATTCTCCCATAAAGTGGAAACGTGATTGCAGCTAACGCATTGATTCGTCTTCCGAAAAGTGTAGACATGTTCCGACCATTCCGAATTTGAGTCTTCAACATCCCTTATAACTGACATATACAACTTAAGGGAACACTTTCTACCCTTGGAGTTATTAGAATCCAAATCCCAAGGGTTATAATCATACTCTAGAGAATCACCCCTAGTTTGCCCTTATAGTTTATCATTTTAGTTATGTCCCCACCATGAATAAAATCTCTGTACGTGATAAACTTGAATTCATCAAAGCAAACTATCATATAAGAACGTCCAGCATTTTGTGTAGCAAAGTAATGCAAAACCCCATTGATGCATATCCCTTCATGCAAAACATCCGTAGACAAATCGTTTAAGGGACAATAGATCTCCTCCCACGAATCGTTAGTTCCTAATGTCAATATTTGATCCCACTTGGACAATACCTTAAACTGTTCATCAACCGGATCACCCTAAATAGTTTCTCGAAGTACTCAGCCGCCCTTGTTCGGGTAAATGAACCAATTGTCCCGTGCTAGGCTTAAATATCACCATCCCCATACGCCCACAGAAATAGACCAAACCAAAGGCATGCTTTTCATATCTTGTCCACGCGTCTTTAGGTAACTTCATGTGGAAGTCGGCTGTTACTACAAGAGATGACGACTTCTCGTATAGATTATGAGTCTGAGGCGACGAGAAATAATACGAATAACCATCTCATTTGACGGAGAATAAGAGACGCGGCCGAGCCGAGGACCTGGTGAAGAACAACTCTTTAAAATATGAACGAGCAAGCATGACTGATTTGGCTGGTAATCTCGAGAATATCTCGTTGATGAGATCAATTGTGATGGAAACTGAGTTTTCTCCTCTACTCATGTTGACTTCGAAGGGTTTTAAAGAAACGGAAAAACCTAGAATTTGCTTTAGGAAGAGAAGAGAAAGTAAGATTTTTAGAAAACTATTATTATTGATGTGATATCTTTTGCTCTCCTATAAGCTTTTAAGTATCTTTTATATACTAAAGCATAAGTCACTTGGCCAATTATAACTTGCCACATGGCTTGTGCTATAAATTTTTAAATACTGAAAAACAACGTGAATCCATCAAAATGTATTAAAAACAAGAAATAACTTATCTTCTAATTGATTTCTATTAAATTATCAAAAATTATCTAGAATACCTAATTTTTTCCCACTAAATCCACTATGTCACGAACTTTGAAACTGTTTGTTTTTCACTAAATTTATTCACGATGAACTCAATTTCTTCTATACCTTCATTCAGAAATCGTAAATCTCTAAATTCTCTACAACAACTCCATTCATTATTTGTTTTTGGGCTATCATCAGCCTTTGACTCTTGAAGTTAACGAGCCTGATAATTTTTCACCATATTGTTGTGATGAGTAGTGAGATTTATAACGTTTTTTTGGAAACGCTAACGTTCAAACTCTTCAATGCTCATCTTAATTTGTTCTTAGCTTTGTTTTTTTTCTTTTCTCATCTAGATATCAGAAAAATCTACATATGGTGAAAAAGGTAAAAGTAAACAGAATAGGTGAATCACATTTCAAATGCTCTCTTCTTCTTTGATGAATAGTATTAATCTATTGATCACAACATTTTTGGTGATGATTTTGCAGAAAACGAGAACAAAATATTCACCAAGAAGCACAACTACAAAGCCCCAAAAAAGCAAACACAAGAAGAAGAAATAAACATGTGGTGTATTAGAAAGCTAGGAAAGCGGCGGCTGTATATTTATATAGTTTGTTAGACGTAAACTAGCAAAAATACAGTCATATTATGTCAAGAGTTAAGTTGGTATATTATTAACTAGGGTCGGTCCGCCCTACGGACGGAATATACTTTACTATCTAACTATTATTTTTTGTATGATTTTGTGGTTTGTATTTTATATTTATATTACAAGAGATTTTTATGATAATAATTTTTATTTTTTAAAAAATTTAAGTGAGAAATGATTATATGTGATAAGATATAGTTTTCTTAGTTTGCAATAGATGTTTTTGTTGTCTAAAAAAGTTTCAACAACATGACATAAAATCTATGTTTTGGCATATCAACACTTATCATCAATTAGCATTGTTAACTTTTTTGTTATTTACTTGATTTATTTTGTTTTATAAAATTTGATTCTCTAACAAAATATTAGCATGTATGGGTTATCATCGGTAAGATCCGTTTATGAGAAAAATAAAAGTTGCTTAGAACATCTTCTAAGATATTTCTATATTTATCTCTATGATAATATTTTAGATATATATATATATATATATATATATATATATATGATTTAACTCACTTGTATTTATCTTGTAAAATAACTATTCTTATTATTATATTTTTATTATTTTAAATTATTTCATAGAATAATTTATGTTATTATTTATATTTTTTGATTATTCATTTATTTTTTGATATAGTTTTCTTATATTGGTATCATAAAATTTTTTAACTTTTATCTTTTGGAAATTGTTCAATAATAAAAATAATTTAGTTTAGAACGTATAAGAGCCAAATTATTTAGTATTCATTTTAATTATTATATAAGGTCAATTGATAAATTCACACAATTTCTTTGCATATATCCACCAGCCATGTTCTTTGTCTAAAGACCAATAAAATCTAAAAGCTAGAATTGCTTAAGAGTATAATAAACATAATAGAAATAAACAAAGGAATTTATGTTAACTAAATAACTAATTATAACTTTTAATGTAAGTGTTATTGATTAATTTTGGAATATGAATTTACACCAACTTTACTATAGAAGTTATTTCATATAGTAACAATTGAATATATTTTGTTACTGATTATTTTTTTTTTAATTTGTTACATTTTATTTATTTAATATTTAGAATATTAAATATCAATTGTTACTATTTAGAGATGTTAAAATATCAATCATATTTACATTAAACATACAGATTGTTAATATTTATAAATATAGATAGTTATTGAATTTCGTGTATTTTATTATATTTGGACACCAAGTAAACTATGCTATCTTGATAATTAATTATAATTTTAAGGTAAGTGTTATTGATTAATTTTCAGAATCTGAATTTACAGTAACTTTATTATATAAGTTATTTCTTATAGTAACAACTGACTTTCTTTTATTATTGATTTTAAAAAGTTTTATTTTAATTTTTTACTATTTTATTTTGTTTATATAATAGTTACTTTTTGTATATTTTTAAAATGTTATGTGGTTCCTGCTACTCCACTTTCTTAAGTGTGTTTTATGTGATGCATCATGAGCCCTAACTCTTAAGACAAACATATGGAGTGAGCCAATTGGGAGTGAGTAGTTGGTGTAGAATAAGGTTTTGACTTTCTATATATAACATTGTGGTATAATTAGCAGAAAATCGCAGTTCTATTTATGCAATAAAAAGGTTGTGTATATATAAAGTTCATTCGTTAACCAAAAAAATATAAAGTTCATTAATGGTCATTGAAAGAGAAATCATGAAACATATAGGGAGGGCCAGCGTATCAATTTCAGGTATTTTAATTTTTAGCTAGAGCTTCAAAGTTAAGTTGCAGCAATACACATATGCTTGAATACCGGAACGTCTACAACACAAAGATCTAAATGGTGATGAAAATTTGTAGAATCTCAATCGTTCACAAAAGTTTTTGGCAAATATCCATATATTAAGACAGTCGAAGTATCTGGTTTCTTTAAAGCTGAATGAATTTTGCATTCGAGTCAATCTATTTGCATTTCATGATTCCAGCTGGAGCATCCTTAAATCCGACAAATGTACTTCCTTTAGCTGCAAGTGATCTGAAGCAGAAAAGAAAATTACAAATCAATAGTAGACCTCCAAGATACAACAATACATAAATCATCATATTGAACAACATCGATATTTAGTTTCTGTGGCGACGAAGATACCAAAGTAGCTCTTTGCCACACCCTGTTGAATTGTAAGACTTATGAGCTTCCAGTACACTGCAAGAGTCTCTTTAAGTGTCTGCAAAATTGAACAGATGCTTTGCATATTTTAGAAATGTGGCTGAATCATGAGGATCACTATCCTTTAACACCAAATAATTTGAAGCCGTGGATGTAGCACTCTCCGTAGCAACCTTAGTCCCTGGAGTGTCTGCACAATTTAATTGGCCTCTCCCAGCACGGATGATGTGATTTGGATCTCCAGCGTGAATGCACTTGCCTAACTAAGAATCATGCATCTATCTGTCGATAAGGAAAGAGGTGCTACATTTATAAATATCAACTTCTTTGTAAAAGATATTGCACCAAGTATCATGGCAAGAATCTGGAAATGAACTAAAAAAAACACGTCGAGGGAGGCAGAAATGACCAAATCTCACTGAATTACATGATAATACGTACAACACTAAAATGAACAAATGCCATCAGCTGGTGCATTATGGTTTATGCCTTATGGGTGTAAATTCCTAGGTCCAACATATATCAAAACACATAACAAATGAAAAAATCAGATTCTTATAAAAAGAAGAGATCAACTGTGTGGCCGGAGTGACAGGATCATGTTAAACATGTCAAATAAAAAAGTGTAAAGAGTGTACATAAACAACAAAGAATATTGTCAAAATAAGAGTTAAATTTAATTTGTGGTAACTATAGGGACTCCATGGCTGCCACCCAAGGTGTTGTTCACAACAAAATATAATGTTGAATTCACATCTTAACTCAACTAAGTACCTAAATACCCGGCTAAAACAATTTTACAAACATAGTAAGAAAGATGAGAGATTCGACGTTAAGGAAAATGGAGCTGTGAAACAATGTTAACATGATCATGCCAATAGTAGGATCTTAACGCAGAATGGGTTACACTACCTCCAAAACGCTAGCTCCTGCAGCAGGTTCATCACCACCACTAATACACCGTCCCACAAACACTTGTCCAGTACCACCCTTCCCCATATTTCTCTTAACTTTGTACAACGGTGATCCTCCAATTCTGTGGGTTAGCCATATCAAAATCAATTAGTGTGAGATATAAGAGATACAAAGATAAGATGAGTTCAAGGAGAAGAAACTAACATAGGTTGGTGGTGGTGTAATAGGTTGGTGTTTGCAAGTCTCCATTCGAAGTTCTAAGTCAAGTAACCGTTACTGGATAATCAAAGGTGCAACTGAAAGAGCATCAACGTGGAGGTTATGTTTCATGAAGACCAACAGATAATTCCTATGGAAGCTGGGTTAGCATATAAAATTTAAAGAGTTAATCGTTCATAACAGCAAGACAGCAAACTTTTCCTAGGACAGCAAGACTAACCTCTGAATTTTAATGGTCGCCATCACACGTACTTTGCTCTGTGAGTCTTCATTCAGTGTGCTTCTGATCTCAGTCAATTCACCGAAAATGTCTGCAAGCAATAATTAGCAGTGGCCGAGAGAGTACCCAGGAAGATGAGTATTGATGTTTGCTAAAGCAAGTACATGATGTTCATTGCGGAACTTGAGCAGCTACATTGGTAATGGATTGGTCGGTTAGGTTATCTCAGCAAGACGGTTTCATTGAAGCCTACAGAGAGATCGGAGTCCGACAACTTGAAGTTAACAGTGCTACACGGAAGGTGTCCAGGCGGTGGGCGTGGACGGAACCTTGAATCTAGTAAGCAAATATAAAAGTATATAAATGTATATACTCTATTATATTTGTTTACTATGTAATAGTTTAATTATATTTTTATATTCTATTAGTTTCTTAATTTCTACAGTTTTAATTAAATATTTTATAGCTTTGTGTAAATAAATAATATTATTTTAATATTTCTAGATAAATATAGATAACTTTAATATTTAAAATAAAGTTATATTTTATGAAACAAAAAATACTCAACTAACAATAAAATGATGAAGATAGATATAAATTATCTTTTCTTCCATGTCATAAACTCTACTTATTTTTAATTTAAGATAATAGATTTTTTATATATTTTAATAGTTTATTTAATTTATTTTCAAAAATTATAATAATATTTATAAATTAGTTATTTTATGATCATATGATGTCATGATAGTATTTATAATGCTTTTACATAAAAATTAATTATTTAGAAATCTATGAAAAAAATATTTTATGTATAATCCAAAACAAACTTTATTTTAGTTTAAAATATTTTTCAAACGATCATTTATATAATTCAGATTGATACTTTAAAATATTTATAATATATTTTGTGTATTTATATGTATTTTATACTTAATAAATCTATATTAAGCTTTGTGGCTGAGTTTCTTTCTAAATATAATAATACTAGACGATGGTCCGCACCTTGTGCGGATTAACATATATCCAATCAAATCTAGTTTTACTATAAATTTTATTTTAATCTAAATTTTAATTAGTTTCAAATATTATATTAATCAGAATATATAATTTGATTTTTTTTTGCTACAACAAAATTTAGATAATGGTTTATTACTTGCAAAAGTTTTTATTTCTTTTGTCACCAAATCTCACATGTAAAAGAATCATTATCATAATAATCAAAACAAAGTTCTATAAATATTTTAAATCACATAAAATTTTACAAAATAAAACTATAATTACCAATTATTTTTAAAGTATATATGAAAATAAACTCATCTTCATCAAACAATAGTATATATGATTAAACATTTTTCTTTTTTTGATGATTACTATAAACATCAATTAAACATAATTTTATATAAATTTTCTATTCATCAGAATTTATAGTAACACTTATTAACAAAATCTAAGCTAATTAAAAATATACTTCTATTTAATTAAAACCTTATTAACTAAAAGTAATAAATCATATATGGCTAGTAATAACTAACTGAATTTTGAATTATAACAGCAAGAGATTGTATTTTTTAGACTAACAATTTTTGATTGGTAAGTTGATGTTAATGAAACTCAAAACACTATATGATTCTTTCATGATGTAAAAGAGAAGAAATCTTGCTTTTAAAAATAATAAATAAATAAAAATATTATAAGATTTAAACATAAAATGAATATATATATAATTATTGCTAAAGTTTGATAATATTTATCAATAATTATTTTGAATATAATGAAAAAATTCTATTAAATAATAACTAAATTGTTTAAAAACTAATAATTCAAAAACTTATTGTTTAAAATTAATGACGAAATTTAAAATCATGGAAAATATAACACATAAACTTCTAATCACTAATAAAAACATAATAAATAAGCAAAATAATATTAAACAATTTAATATTACTAAAGTAAACATAAGATAAACATATCTATAAAATTATTTCTAAAATTAATAATTATTCTGAATATATGAAAATATTTATTAAATAATCACTAAAATTGTTTAAAACTAACAATTCTAAAAATTATTAATTAAAACTAATGACTAAACTTAAAAGTTTCACGGAAATATGATATATAACTTCTAAAAACTAATAAAATTAACAAATAAGAAAAATAATATTATATAACTTAATATTACTAAAATAAACATAAGATATGAACATATTTATAAAATTATTGCTAAAATGCATAATTATCATAAATATAATGAAAACAATTATTAAATAATAAGTAGAATTATTTTAAAACTAAAAATTCAAAAGCTTGTTAATTAAAACTAATGACTACATGGAAAATATAACCCACAAACTTTTAAATTCTAATATAAACATGGGAAATAAAAAATATTATACTATTTAATATTATTAAAGTAAACATAAGATGAATATATCTATAAGATACTATTAAGATTTGATAATACCCGTTAATAATTATCTTGAATATAATGAAAAATATTTATTAAATATGCACTATTTTTTTTAAACAATTTAAAATTAATATTAATTAAAATTAACGAATAAACTTAAAATCATGGAAATATGACAAGTAAGCTTCTAAAAACTAATTAAAACATGACAAATAGAGAAATTCCCTTAGATAGCTTTTTTAGTTTGTTTGTCACAAAAATAGCTTTTAAGAAAGAAAATGACCAAAATGTTTTTTTTAGAAGCTAAAAAAATCATTTATATGCATTTATACCCCTAGGGTTAACTAATTTGGACTTTAGGGTTTAGAGTAAAGGGGTGGGTTTGGGGTTAGGGTTTCAAATTTCAAAAAAAAAATAAAAAAAATAAAAATTTCAAAAAAAAAAAGTCTATTTTGGTCATTTTATTTTTTGAGGGCTATTTTTGTGACAAAAACTTAAAAAGTGCTATTTAAGAGAATTGCCCTGACAAATAAGCAAAATAATATCATAAAATTTAATATTACTAAAGTAAACATAATATAAATATGTTTATAAAATTAGTTCTAAAATTAATAATTATCCTGAATATAATAAAAATATTTATTAAATAATCACTAAAATTGTTTAAAACTAACAATTCACAAACTTATTAATCAAAACTAATGAATAAATTTAAAATCATGTAAAATATGACACATATGTTTCGAAAAACTAATAACAACATGACAGATAAGTAAAATAATATTATATTATTTAATATTACTAAATTAAACATAAGACGAATATATCTATAAAAAAAATTAAAATTAATAGTTATCATGAATATAATGAAAATATTTATTAAATAATTATTAAAATCATTTGAAAACTAACAATTCAAACATTTGTTAATTAAAACTAATTACTAAACTGAAAATTATGGAAAATATGACACACAAATTTCTAAAGACTAATAAAAATATGATAAATAAGCAAAATATCTTAAAACTATGGTGAACATGACAAATAAGGCAAATCAATTCTTAAATAATAGTATAGATATTTATTAAATAATTACTAAAATCATTTTCAAACTAACAATTCAAAAACTTGTTAATTAAAACTAATGACTAAACTTAAAATTATGGAAAATATGACATATAAGTTTCTAAAAATTAAAAAGTATGACAAATAAGCAAAATATCCTAAAATTATGGAGAACATGACAAATAAGTAAAATATCCTAAAACTACAAATAAGCAAAATATCCTAAAATTATGGAGAGCATGACAACTAAGCTAAATCACTTCTTAAATAATAGTATATATATATAATAATTATAAATTTATTATGATACTCTTTTCATACATATCATAAACAAAACTAAAAAAGAAACACATAAAATAGTAATCATATTTCAATTTTTAGAATTACAATTCAAATTGTTAGTAAGATGAATCACCACATTCTATTCTAAATATTTGAACACGTTCGATAATAACAAAAAAATCACAAATGCTATTAAAAATACTGCATAAACTAACCACTATAATTAGTATCTTCTTCAAAATATTATGATGTTCGAGTATACAGTGAGATGTTGTTAGCTTTCTCTGATAATACACAAAACCAATAAAGTAAGACTCAGGAGAACAAATCAAACCAAACGGTACTACAAGACACAAATACATACCTTATTATGTCCTAGTTTGAGAAAGTTTGTTCTGAAATCAATAGCAACACTTCCAAAAATATTGATGAAAGCACCGATGACACAATCTCCTATGTTTAAAGAACGGATACATAGATCATCTAAAGCTGAAAAATTAATGCAATCACAACCTCATGCTCTCATGTGATCTTAAAGCCTTTGAAATCTACAAGAGAAAAATCCATCTAAGCATATAACCCAAGAAGAACTACATGATGGAAACTTCAAAAGATACAAACAAAAACACATGCTTGGAGCTTGGGTTATGTGATAAAAAAATTATCCATAAAACGTCATAGATTGTATCTTCAAACGTTAAATCTTTTGCAATAAAGATCAAATTGAAGATTAGAAAAAATTGAAGAGGCAAAACAACTTGTGAAGAGATGCTTGAGAGTTGCAGATCCAGATTGATTCTAAACAACACCGAGGATGATAGAATGGTAAACATACTAAAAGAGATATAGAAGAAAAGATTTTGAGAAAAGGAATACTGATCAATTTATACTCGTAAAAACACCAACTCACTGATGTAAATCATGCATTCACGACTTCATCGTGGTTGATAGAATTAATAGGATTAAACACTAAGAAATCATAACTCAGACCATTTCAGAGAATAGACGAAGATCAGGAGTCGCTGTAAAACGATGAAGAGAAACGAACCCTAAAGTTTCTTTTTATTGCGTGTTGTGTCAACACGATTACTTAGGATCGGGATTTCGGGTATTCAGATCGGTGTCGGGTAGAAAATATATCCAATAAGTATTTGATCAATTTACGGTTCGGTTTTCGACCAGTTCCAGGTCGGTTTGAATATACAAATATTTACTCGAAAATTTATTTTTTATTTATTTTTTAATTTTAAATTTTTTAAAAAAAAATTAAACACAAATCGAATATATATATTCGTACGCCGAATGTATTTACAAAGAAATTGAAGTGGTCTATTGGTATATATTCGTAGGCCGGATGTATTTATAAAAAAATTGAAGTGGTCTAGTAGTAAAAATAGTTGTACCTTTATTCTTCCAACCTGGGTTCAAAACTCATTAAGTACAAATTATATTTTTTAAAGTTTAATTGGGTATCTGAGACACATGTCGACACCACAACGCTCGAATTAATGACATGAAATCTCATATGGCAGCACCACGAAGAAGAAAACCTTACTTTATATAAATAGATAGATTGTTCTTCTACCAGAGATTTGAGTTCCTTCATTTTATATTAGTTATTTATTTATTTTTCAAAATTTCTATTATATTTATTAATAGTAATTTTCAAATTAACATTTTTAACTGTAAATAATATATTTAGGATATTTTTTAATTTATAAAATATATAAAAGTATTATATATGTGTGCTTAGCACGGGAGATAATACTAGTTTATAGCTAAAACTTGACCTAACTTGTTAAAGAAATTGTTTGATTTTCATATTAAGTAATTAAAAGGAAAAAAACAACTAAAATATCTTAAAGTGTTTACTTGCTGCTCACGTTATCTGAAAATTTAGAAAACGATATCAAGTAAATAAGTTATGGCTTTGGTTGAATCAAACCAAATGTGGTTTGGATTAGTCATGAATTTCGCTTAACAAAAGTCAACGCGGAGACATAAGCCCAAAATATAAAAAAGTCAATGCGCAGACAAAAGCCCAATGATCTGAGTTTTGAGTTAAAAACTCACAAACAAAAGCCGAAGTAGTTGTTGTTGTCCTCTCTTACATTGGCCACATGGCGACGCCTTCGCCGACATCTTCTCCTCCTTCTGATTCAAACCCTAATGCCGCCGCTACTCCGCCGCAACAAAATCCACCACCGGCGATTCAAACCCCTCCCTCACCGCAAACCACCGTGGTGGCCTTAGCCGCGTCGTCCTCCGGCCTCGCCAGAAAGACCCAACCGGTGCTGTGGAGCGAAGACGAGACTCTCCTCCTAATCGACTCGTACAAGGAGAAATGGTACGCCGTTGGTCGAGGTCCTCTCAGAACAAACCAATGGGAAGAGATCTCCGTCGCAGTCTCCGCTCGCTCGGGCGTTGAGCGCTCGGCAACACAGTGTCGGCACAAGATGGAGAAGTTGCGGAAAAGATTCAGAGCGGAGAGGCAGAGCATGGGACCTATCTCGATATGGCCTTTCTATTCTCAGATGGATGAGTTAGATAGCAATCCAGCCCCGATCTCAGCTCGTCCCCTCACACGACTGCCTCCAAGTAATCACTACGCAGAAGATGAAGATGAAGACGGCGAAGATGAAGATGAGAGTCAGAACAAATTGAGGAGTATCAATCACATAGTTAGAAGACCTGGCACGGTTAACAGATTCGCCGGGGTTGGTGGAGGATTCTTGCAATGGGGACAAAAGGAGAGATCCAAGAGGAAGAGGAAAGATGATGAAGGTGGTGAGAGGAGGATGAAGGGAGCGTCCAGAGCTGTTGCTTCTGAGATTAGATCTTTTGCTGAGAGAGTGATGGTTATGGAGAAGAAGAAGATGGAGTTTGCTAAAGAGACAGTGAAGCTGCGTAAAGAGATGGAGATCAAACGGCTTAAATTGATTCAGAGTTCTCAAGCTCAGCTTCTTCAGTTTCTCAACACTGCCTTTGGTTCTTTCTAACCTTTTCTCATGAGAGGTTAACGAATAAAGTGAAAAAGATGATATTGTTGTTATTCTTCTTTTACTTCATCTTTTTCATTCCAGAGATGTAACATAGGTAACAATGTAATCTAATGTCATGAACTTTTTTTTACGTATGCAATTTGGTTAACAAAATAAAAGATGCAATTGTTCTCTAATATAGAAGCATGTCATGAATATTTTGTGGGGACTGGGAAGCATATGGTCTTATAACCACAAGGGGAAAAACAATAATACATTCAAATTAAACTAACCTAAACCCACAAGAGTAGAAATTAGAAGGGTACAAACAGAAAAGAAAAAGGCTACATAAATATATATGCCCCAAGATGAGGAAGCAAAAAAAAAAAGAAGTTGGTGGAAGAGCAGACTTCTATACAAAACAATATAAACTGCTTCCTCTCTTCCAAACCTAAAAGAACCAGAAGAAGAAAGTGACTTCTCTATGATGCAGTGGTAATTTACATGCCATATACCTTTCTCTCTTGTGATCAAAAGATATAAAAAAGGACCATCATCAATCTATCTATCCACCTTCTTTCCCCATTTATCTTCCTCTGCCCTCATCAAACTCAATCTGCAGTGTTTATAATTTACTTTGGTTGCACCAAACCATGTTAAGTTATACATCATCTCAGCAAAATCTAAAGACCGCCCACTTGATGATGTTTAAATGCCACAGTGAGTAAGGACCCTGACTCCGTACATACCAGTTTTTGCACCTGTACAGGGTTGTCGGTAAGGGCCCAGCATAACCCTTTTCAGGATCTACAGCTACTCGAGGTTCTAGGTTTCATCTGTCGTGCCTCTCACACCATATTTGTATCAGGAGGCTTGGAAGATGATAGTTCTTGTGCTTCTTCTAATTGGGGAGACTGCTGATCAGAAGCAAGACGTTTCTGATTTTGTACAGTCAGCTCCTCTAGCAACTTTGGTCTCTTTTCTACCGTTGGTAGAGATTGTTGTCTCTGTATCACGCCCTTGAGCTCCTGACAAGGCAAGCCCCCAGGAAAATGCTTCTGCGCTAGTCCTTGGTTCGGTGTTGTTACTGGATCACTACCAGCTGAGTCTGAATTAGAACTGTTTACTACATTAGGAACATCACTTTGCACAGAGGCGGTACTAGTTGGAGGTTCCAATCCATTTGGAGAAGCCACAACAGTAGAACCAAGTGGTTTTATGTTGTTCGAATCATTAGTCGCTTGAGGCATACCCTTGCTCGTACTCATAGTAGCTGTTTGTGTGGTATTGAGGACAGACTGCGGAACGTGTGGCACACGTTCAGCTTGGCACTTCATCGATAAATCAGAGTTCTCCATATGATTCTGATGAGCAATTCGCTGAGCTGTTGATTGCACTTGATTACGCTGCTTTTGATGATGGTTGGAAGGTCCAACTGCTGGTGCAACTGAGGGGCAAGAGGTAGATAAAATGTTACATGAGGCCACAGGTGAGTTCTGGCCTTGGATGCTATTGTCTGATGGTAACTGTATCTGTTGTTCTTGGGACGGAGATGATTTCCGCAATTGCTGTGAATGATTTGAAGACACTGGTGAAACAAAAGGTTTAGACTGAAGATGCGTGCTCGTGGCAGTCCCCACATTAGAATCCCGATCAGGCCTAACTGGAACCATTGCCTCTCCTTTTTCGGTAGCCTGATTACCGGGCGACATGGTGAGACCATTCAAGTGTGACTTATCAAGAGTAATGTTCTGATGAATCATGTTTCCTCTACCCGTCCCCTTCAATTGTTTATTCTGCTGTTGACCTTGTGGTGGCTGTCGCTGGTGTGGGTGTTGTCTTCCAGACTGCTGCTGGAGTTGTCTCTGCCGTTGTTTTCCAGCTTGATTGTTCACTCCAGAAGCCCCGGACTGAGGATTCCTAGCCAGGCCATGAAGCGGCAACTGAGATTTTTGAGGGTTCTGTTGTGTCATAGCATTAATATTAGGAGAGGTCGACACTGGAGGAGGTAATGGCTGGGGCGAAACGGGTGGTTGGGTCTTATGGCTGTTTTGTGTCGAAGAAGAAACAGAAGCCCCCTGAGGTTGTTGTTGCTGTTGTCCATGTGGCATCAGAGTACCAGATGATGCAAACTGCTGCTGCTGCTGCACATACCTCTGATGCATTAGCCTTTGACGGAGAGCAAATCCGTCCTGCTGTGCCCTAGTGACATGACTTGGGCTTGGGCTCTGGAGATGAGGATGCTGCGAATTGCCAAGCACATGCGACTGATGTGGCATCTGATGCTGCTGGGAAAGATGGCCTGGATACGCCTGAACAGGAGTTGTCTGGTTGTTGGTAAATCCAGAACTCAAACTACCGAAAGCTGGAATCCCCTGGCTGTTCCCTTGAGCAGCCTGCATCTGAAACTCACGCATATCAGTTTTCATCTTCGCTGCTTTGTTCGTAATGATGTCAAAGAGGCTCAAAATGTCAATTGACCAGCGGTAGATAAAAGAATCAGAAGCGCTAAACGTCTACAAACTAAACAAAAAAGCCATATAAACTAGTTACCAAAGCAGCAACCAAAAGCCAAGTTGCTTACCCGCATCATATGCTGAACAGCTTCACGAGGCGGCCTAGACATGGAGTTTCCTTGAGAAGCTCCTCCTCCAGAGTGAATATTACCAGCGTTTGGAATTCCCACCATACCCGATGACAGCATGCTACCAGTATTTGGCATTGCTGCTTGAAAACCAGGCCTCGACATGGGTGCTCCTCTGTTCATTCCACTTACACCCATGGTGTTTGCACCAGGAACCATGCGGTGTCCAGATCCTGAGACAGCTCCAGGAGTTGATGAAGAAGGCTGCTGCAGGTTTCTACCGGATGACATCTGATTACACTGTTGGATTCGATGTTGTTCATCAAGTGGCAAAGGCCCTCTAGAAACGTTGAGTCTACCATCCCTAAAAGGAAAGAAACATATCACCAACCAAAAGAAGTACTAAACCATGAGCACATTGAGCGGAGATGCACAAACGTGTGCATTCACCAAAACAAACCATTTATTACAGGTCTACCTTGCAGAAGCATGGTGTACACCAAGTGTGGTTGCTAAACTGTTGCCGGGAACCACACCAGATGATCCAGGAGTGGATGGGTTTGCTCCAGAAGTAGGGAGCACTGGCGTCCCTTGATTCAACATTGGAAGACCCGGATGCGAACCTGGATTTTCAAGTGAAAATAAATCTTGACCTGAAGTTGACGCATCACAGAGATCAAGGGGCCTTCATCCGGAGAGTAGTAAGATATTAGAATCGCGGAAGTAGTAAACAGGAAAAAGAAGTTATTACGGAAAACCAAAACTTACGTTAGAACACCTCCATTCAGATTATTTGGGAATACTTGAGAAAGAGCCATAACTTGTGAATTGTGAACTGGTACTATTTGCTTGGGATCCCGACCATCATTCTTGAATATCGATAAAACAGTAGCAAACAGACAAAAGCAGCACAAAATTAGGGCCTTAGAAGATTTAAACTTCCAACTACAATGTAACGGTTCCTAATGACTACAGCGAATGTTAGCCAGGTTTGCGGCTATGCTTTGAAACATGCCTTTCACAGCATAAACTTTGACTACAACAAGATAATCCATTCCATATCTCGGATTTCTATAAGCAAAAACGTTTACCATCTTTAGTGCAAATTAAAAACCTAATTTCGTGAACAAGTAACCCTAAAAACACTCTTTGGAACTACAAAAGTTAAGACCCCTCCAGCATTCTTCCAACAAGGGACTAAAAAACTAGCTACAGCACCCATTGGATTAAGCTTGAACTATCACTATTGATAGACAACGGTTGAAATACGACTAGAAAAAATGCAGAAAGAAAGTCCAGTAGTTTCCAACTACAAGCTTGTAAACAGTAAAAAGTACTAGGTGAACCAACCTGTGTCTTTCTATAGTGTAACTTCTTCCCTATCAAACAAATCTTCTCAAAGTGGGACTTCAGGGTATCTTCCTCCATTGGCCCTTGCAGTCGCTGAAATAACTGTCTTGCACTTCCCTAAATATAACATATCATGGGTATTCCAGTGAGTCTAAACAAAAGAGGAGGCTTTATTCAGCGTCTCAAAGCTAAAGAAAAACCTTTGGGATGCCAGGCAAAGTGGATGGATACGACTGAGAAGTCCCTGAGTCTTCAGCACTATCAGCCCCATCACTCACAGTCTTATCCATCAGAATCTTATGCCGCTCCTTGCATTCACTCGGATTACGATATATACACTGGAAAATAAATAAATGCGGACAAACAATAAACAAATCAACCAGCCAGCAACAAATCCCAAATGTTCATTAACATGAAAAAGTAATATATTGGACATCAATATTCAGTAAAACAGTTCATTAGAATAGAAACAAACATTATTATCAAATGGAGTGCCACTCGGTGGGAAATTTACAAAGAATCCCAAGATTTTCAAAACAGCAAGCACTTACCTTAATTTTAAGAGTGCTGTTCATTGCATCACTAATGAGCTCCCAGTTAGGGCCCATGTCATGCACCAGGACAACGAGCGCCTAGATGGTATAAACTAATTAGAAACTCACAGAATAACCTACAATATATCGATGCTAGGAAAGATGACAAATCAAATACCTGGTCCTCAAATAGTGACCACGTAGTTCCAGAACCATGCTCGCCAGGAGAAATCTGCGTAAATCAAAATTTCAAGTTTAAAAGAAACACCCTAAAATAAAGTAGTTGGAGGAGTTAGCAGCCCTAACAGCATATACCTTTAGGCCTTTTATTTTTCTGGCCCTTTCACGACCTCCAATAAATTTGATAGATTTGTTGGGGTTGGACATGTTGCTCATCTGGGAAGCTGCCGGAGAAGGAATTGATCCAGTGAGAGCAATAGCACCATCAAAATTATTCTCTACCAATTGCTTTGTGGTCTTTTGCTTCTTTGCATGAGGACCATACATACCTTATACAATGCAATCATAATATGTCATTGAATTATAAACTCGTTATAAATCAGCACTGAGACATAAAAGGGAAAATATCGATAAAGCAATAAAATCATGCTAGTTTCCAGAGACAGTTGAACTAATCCAAATTACAACCTTCTACTCTAGGGTTATAACTCCACATAATCCACTATTTTAGTTTTATATATGGTGGCTAATGATAAGATGTATGCAAAAAAGTTCTCCTTAACGCATAAACTCGGTTTGAATGGTAAGAGAAGAGTGAGGCTGATGCTTCCCCCAACTGCCGAAATTAAACTATAATGCAACAAAGAGTAAAAATGAATATGCAAATAATACCATTCATATCGAAATGATTCTCTACTCGCTTCTTCCAGTGGTCCTTCTGCCAAAATAAGGACAAGTTAGAAAACTTTTATGGGAAGTCAGTTACCAGTACAGGGTACATATTTTATTAACTATCATAACTTAAAGTTCTCATTTCAAGAAATATAAAACTGTGAACAGAAACCTCTACGAGATGAAAAATGGAAGCAAATAATAAATTTGCAAGCATTTCAATCCCAAGCATAGATTCAAACATCAAACCAGTCCAACATGTAGCATAATTTTCATTTTAGCAAGCTAATCATCATTAACATTGATTAGAACACACCACTTGAACTCCTGGCATACTTTCCTTAAATATTTGTTCAATTTGATTCTTAGGATTTTACCAGTGAAATCACCTGCTCAGCATGGACTGGCGAATCGGGACGCCAAGTTTGGTCATAAGCAGATCCCTGCAACAAATGAAACTGAAATTACAGTGCAATGTAGATTAAAACTACTAGCAACTATTTCTCAGCAAAAAAAAAACAAGTAAGAGATGCGCATATTGCAAACTACCAGATGAGTCTTCTTCTTCTTTTTAGGTTTTCCTGACGTTTCAGCCATGTCATAAGATAACTGCTTCTCAAAATTACCACTTGATTCAACCTCTATGCCTTTTTGAATTGCTGATCCACCATGCAAACTACTTTGCTCATCCTGAAAAGAACTAGTATCCCCACTAGATGCATCTGTCTTTGAGGGCACTGGTAAACTCACAATCCTCGGCCTGGAAGCAGTGCGTACACGCCTCGTAGGAACTGAGCCGACATTTATATTATTAGCAGCCCTTTTCGCCATCAAATTCGATGAGTTAAACCCATCTGTGTAGTTCACGTACGGTAAATCAGCTCCAAGATCATATGACCAGGCAGAATGTGACTTCATCAAATTCTTCCTTTTTTTGTGGCTCAAATTAAATGATTTGCTGTATTCGAAAGCTCCAGGGAGATAATAGGTACTCGTTTCTACTTCATCCTCATCAAATGCAGTGACATCGTATTCTGCATCTACAATGGAGATAAAAGGTTAAAAATATTTAACCAGCACGTGAAGCTTAAATAACCAAGAACTGTGCATACCTCCAACAGCATCATAGGCTGATGTATCAACCTCTTCCTGCATGCTATTTCCAGACTTCTGAGAACGGAGAAATACTGTTAAATATCTTCCAGTAACAGATACAAAATTTTAAGGCAATCCTAGCACAGAATAATATAACATACCTCACAGCGTGCGAGATGGGTCTCGATGGATATTTGGTACACCTTCATTGCACCAGATGGAACTGAATAAAATAGGCTTTCCTGAACAGTAACAAAGCTCAATCAGCTATATCATAGAGCTACCCACAGCAATTATATTGAACTGAGGCTGCAGAGTTTACAAAAATTCATACTTCCGATAGCTGCTCAACCAGAGATGCATCCAATATTTCTGGGTCGCACATATAGTCGGGTGTTGATGGTGCCGCTGAATGATCAGGGATAGAAGAGTTGTTATACTTCAAAAATCTACTTGCATACTCCCTGACACCCACAGCTAAACATTTTCTACCATTCTCACAATTAGATTCTTGGCAGGTCTCCTGCATACAACCATGGTATTACCAAGCAACATACCATTAAGTTTACAAAAACCGTAGTGTAGAGAACAACAAAACCAGAGATTCATGGAGGTAAAACTGGAAGACCATTCAAGCAAATAAGAAAGATCCGGCTGATCAAATTATACGAATGATATATCACAAACTTAACAATATGGTTCCAGGACATCAGTGTTGTCAATACTTTAATCCAACAAGTGTGTGTGTGTGTGTGTGTGTGTGTGTGTGTGTGTGTGTGTGCATAGTTCTGATTTATAAGAAAATGAAAGTACCATATGATCACTATTGTCATCAAAAACCATAACAGAGGTCTGTCCGTCAAATACCTTATCAATTCCCAAGCATGTCTCCTCCAGCTCCCCAGGAACCTCCACAGAACTCCAGAATTTCAATATCGCACTAGATAGGATTGAAGCTATATTTCTCAGCTTTCTCTGCTGAACTTTTTCCTCAAATCTCAACTGGGAAGTCAAAGCAACTCGATGGCAAATTTGTGCAGCAGCGGTCATCTTCCAAAGCCGCTCCTGGAAGACAAAAAGGTAATATGTGAGGATAAACAACATGCGAACTGAACACTCAATGAAAAATGTTCCAGCAACATGTGGACAAGCTCATTTAAGCATAGGAATGTCCAAATGTCATCGGAAACAAGTAGAATAACAATCCACAAAATGCAGCAATTTCCATGCAAATATATAGAGTTCAATCAGAAAGCTGATTCAACTAGACAAGACCTGAGCAAAATCATTTGCGAGCCATGTCATTTCTTCAAGGACAAAATCCCATTGACATTTCTCACGGACCTCCACTGGTGCGGTACCACAGGATAACTCGGCAATTCTTTTTCTCTTTGCCTATTAATGTATTATGTCATACAACAAAGATGAAAGGGTATATAAGTACCTCGAAAGCTCACCAGCTTAAGATCATCAAACCAAGTTGGAAAAGCAAACCTGTATAATTCGTGCCTCCTCAAGGAGAGAATCTTCCTTCACAGTATCTAACACTTTTGAGCCATCATCAGAGCTAGGCTGATGTTTTAATGCTTCAACGTCAGTTCCTGACAACACATTATCACCAACCATGCATAAACTTGCGTCTACAGATGCCTGAGGTTTTCCAGGGTGCACAAAGCTACTAGGATCATCAGCCAAAACACTACTAACGTTCTTATCATTTTCAGGTACAACCAACCCATGTTGAAGCTTTTTCTCAGTGTCAGAACATTTCTCTTCATTTTGTAGCTCAGGAACACTTCTGTAGTTTTCATTTTCAACTTTAACTGAATTCATCTGCATTTCACGCGCAGGACTGCACTCACTAATTATGGTGGTAGATCGACCGGCCTCATTCTCAATCTTCAGTTCACCAACTGTTTGATTCAGCAACCCCTCTACTCTTGAAGCCTTCGGCATAGAGATTTCATCTGACTCGAGTTTGTCCGCTCTATAAAAATCTCTTTCAGTATCTACACATATTTCTAAGTCAGCATGAGAAGACTCTGTCCCTGCAGCTGCTCTATCTGTTAAACTTTTTTTTTCTCCTCCTGTAGTATCTCCTAGCTCATCCATTTGGGTAGAATTATTTTCCTGGCCAGCTATTGCTGCAGCTTTGGGAGAACCAATCTCCCCAGCCAGGCCAGCCTCTTGAAGATGAAAATCTGCGGAGCTTTTTGTAAGTGTAATGTCTGCTCCATCTTTCAGTAGACTAGTTTTCGATCCAGCAGCACTCTCTCGCACAACAGGTCCACCATCCACCTTAGTATTCAGCGTATTACTGGGAGCTACAGTTCTATTTGAATTTGCAAATATTGGACATGATACAGAGGTTGTTTGCCTATCCTTTTGATTGGCTGCTTCAGAACTGCAACCCTTTCCGTCCACTGATCCTCTGCGAACAGAGATAGACATTGCAAGACCACCAGGATTCTGAACTAAATCCGTAGAACTTGACCGTGCTGGATCCCGATTTATCTTTGTTCTGTTCCTACGAGCATACGGTCGAAAGATAGCAGACTCCTCTGTTTCTTTGATATTTTGGTTGGTGTTCGCTTTGTAAGACCGCTCTGACTCAGATGTTCTGTTTTGCCTATTAGGATATCTCAAATTGTTTTCTCCCTCGACTGAATCAAACAGTAAAAGATTATCCGCTGTATTGGGTTCAGAAATTGTAGGAACTACGGGTCTACCACTACTCTCCACAGAGTCGCCATGTGGTGAGGAAGCAAGGGCAAAACTATCCTTGAGCCCACTGTTACAGGTAAAGAATGAAGAGTTAATCCATGACATTTAATGGGAGACTAGAGCAAACATGAATGTACCTGTTTACAAAATGCTCTGCTTGCTGATCAGCGAGGGATGTAGATTGGACGCTATGTGAAGTTGCAATACCAAACTTGAAATCCAAGGGATTACCTCCCTGAAGCAAATAGAAGAGTAAATGCTTTTCATGATAAGTTTTTCAAACGAAAAAAAAAAAGAGACAGAGATTGCAAATATGTATACATACTTGCTCCAGAAACTCTAATTCTCTCCTCCTTTCCTCACGGACATCATACTCTTGCCTGTAGAAACAAGCATCTTTGTTACACATTCGAAAAAAATTTAGAGTGTTTAAACACATGGCAAAAGAAGAAGTCTCAATTTGAAATACCTAAGCTCTGCATGAGCTTTCTCAATTGCTGTTCGGCGAGGAGACGTTTTGAGACCAATACCACCTCCACTATCAATAACTCCTCCCATGGAATCAATGCTCAGCATTTACTAGAAGATATCCATGCATCAGCAGCACATTGGATGTCCCATAAATTCGATATCTAACTGGAAACACACATAAAGATGCTTTCAGTATTCCTCGAGAAGATCAGATGCAGAAAAACACACATAAAGAGCTACGTATTCCATCATAACAAAGATCAAAATCGCCCGTTAAATTTAAAAGTTTTTAAAAACACCAAAGCAACAAAAGGTTCTCGAAAGCTGAAGTTGAAAATTTCAAATGATCAGCTTAAGCTACACAATGGCGAACTCTGTTGCACATTTAGAAGCTACGAATTACAGAGACGACACAATCAACATCAGTGGCACTATCAAGAACTCAACGTAAAACACATTACCCCCGAAATGTTCAAAATTTCATAGAAACTAGAGGAAAGCTGGACTTTAGGGTTTCAGGAAGAAGAGAGAAGGAAGGTAGAGTACCTGAATTTTGAAGCCTAGGGCACAGATGTTGGGCAATCACGAATCTAAAATTAGCTTATTCTCTCTCTCCTAGGGTTTCCACGATGGATGAACAAAACTAAACAAAACAAAACAATACCCTTTCTTTCTTTTAAGCTTCGAATCGAAGACGAAATCAAATTTCTCAGGGAAATAACAACATGAATTTCTTTTTCTAATTCAGCAATTTCTTCTTTTCAATTTTTGTTTGTTTTCCCTCTCGGGAGAAAAAAAAAATTTGTTCTTGGTGATGTCTTTTTGGCTCTCTCTCTCTCTCTCCTCGACGCAGTATGCGACTCTCTCTCTCTCTTCGATTCCGAGTTCTGGGCCTGGTTTTTTTTTTTTGCCCTCTGCGAAGACAAAACAAGGCCCCTTTGTTTATTTTGTTTGGTTCTCTCTTTCGGGCTTTTGTAATTATGACAGTTTCATGCAATAATAACTTTGATTAGTTTACAAAAGTCTCACGCATGACGCTCGTGTTTTGTAACACATTAATTTATGAGAAATTAGGAGCTTTACCAACGGACTTCAGTGTATTTAGGCATATACCCATCAAATATTATTTGCAACTGTTCGTGATGTTTTTTTACACTGATACCCCTACTATCCAAACATCGCTTCTGTTAGTTGTAGACTTTTAGGCTAAATCCACCTCTGATACGCAAAGATCTGATAAAGTAGATATCTTGCTATTCGCGTCAGAAGAGCGTGTTGCTTTTCGTATCATTTCAAAAACCAATCATCGTTATTTTCTCTCATTTCTAAAACCCAATCTCCATTTTCAGTCTTTCATCTTTTCCACATCTTAATCTCGAATTTGAGGGCGAAAGCAAGACGCGGAGGCGATGGAGGGGGAAGAAAATGACGAACTGCCATGTCAATTACCGGAGAGATACTTCATCGCCGGAGAAGAACCAACTGGCGTTAGGGTAACGCCGTACCACAAAGCTTCTGGAATTAAGCAGATTCTCAACGCACTAGACGCCGACGAGGTAGAAATGGTTCGCTTGTCCCCTTTTGGGAAATTGGTTGAGATAGCGGATAAACCACCATTCTCAGGGAGGTTTGGTCGGTATATTATTTCGCGACAGCTTAAAATTGCGAAGAAGCACGAGGCGTGGTTCCTGTACGCCGGAAAACCAATAAGGTTTTCTCTGAGGGAGTTTGCTCTGGTTACGGGTCTAAATTGCAAGAAGTTTCCCAAACGATCCAAAAAAAGATCTAAAAATTTCATTGCAGAGAAACCGTACTGGGGAGAGTTATTCGGGACTCTAAAAGAAGTTCCTGTCCATTCAGTCGTTAGGATGCTTAAGAAAAAAACGGTGACTGATAAAGAAGTGAGGATAAAGTATGCGTATCTCTCGTTGCTTGCTTCCGTTATCTTGCCTACGACCCATGCACCTCGTATCTCCCAAGACCACGCCGAGTTAATCAAAGACTTAGACGTTTTTTTTGCATATCCATGGGGCAGGGTGTCCTTCGATATGCTTATGAGTAGTATAAAGGAGAGAAAAGAGGTTTCCCTATCTCAAAATACTATAGCTCTTAAAGGATTTGTATTATCACTCCAACTCGTAATTGTCGAAGCAGTCCCTGCTCTGACAGAGGCGGTTCGAGACAGCACTTCATCTGGTTCGGAAGGTGATTCTGGGGATGATGATGACAATATGGAAGGTGACAAAGCCGGGAAAAGAAGCATTAGCCCAAGTCATGCTCGTGACACTGATGCCGCTGGGAAGGTAATTATCCCCTTCTTCAACTGTCATTGTTTATACGTAACAATATGTTTTGCTTAAAGGGTCGTATGGGTACATAAAGCTGATAACTTAATTGTGTGTACGGTGTTCTCACAAAGCAGGCTGCTGTACAGTCCGTCTTGGTAGATGTCAATCATGAAATCAGGAATTCCTCTGACCTTGATTGGTCTGATGACGACGAGGACCCTATAGTAGAAAATATGTTGAAGCTAATTGAGGAGGGTTACTCATTCAAGCCATCATGTTTCCTTGGGGGTGCATCAAGAGAAGATGTTTGTAGAATGCGGGAAGAGGCGAGAACAGAATTGCAGAACCGGAAGACAGTTAAAACAAAGCTGGTCCCTTCTGGGAAAGCTACAGATGTATTAGATGCTGAAACGGTGGCGTGTATTGTGAGAGATAAGTTGAAAGAAGATATTTCTCTTCTTCAGGGTAACATGTCAAGTCTGCAAGAATCGTTGGTGTGGCAAGAAAATGTTGTTCTCGCAAACTTCAAGGATTTGTTTCGTATATTGGGACAAAACGAGGAGAAAATTGCTGCCTTATCAGCTGCTCTACGACCTGTAACACCTACTGCTCCGCTTGTGCCTCCTCAATCTTCTGTCCGTCAGGGTAATGTGGTGGACGTTGGGACGCAAACAATGTGTGATGTACCAACCATTATCTCAGAAGCTATGAATTTTGCAAACCGTGCATCACAGGCCGGCGACTGTGTAATTAAATTATTATCTTGTTAAAATATTTTTTGGCCATTTTCCTGTTCCATTATTCGGTTAATCGCAACATATTATACTGATTGTATGCTCTTTCTATTTTATTTACAGGGGGAGGAGAGGGGACTACCGAGGAATGGCCAGGAAAATCAGTCGTCTCCACTGACGACCGAGGAGCATGAAAATCATGCTTCAGTTACCGATTGTAATGGAGACGCGGTAAGCAAGTTATATTTCTTGTGCATTGGATCTCTGCAACAACGTTGTAATTTTTGGTGAAATCCATGCAGAATCTTGATCCCGCATTGGTATTCCCAAATCCAAGTTTCTCCCTCGGTGTTACGCAGGAGGGACGTTTGGCTCCACCCGATGACAACATTGTAGCTGAAAACGAGGAAGCCCTGATTGGATGTAGGAAAAGCAAAAGGCTGAAATTACCTACCAAGTCGCTTTTGGGACAGTACCAATGTGATCGAGGGTTCATAAACCGCGCTAGACAAGCAGCTGCGGATTCTAACTTTTCAGGTGGAAACATCGATTACTCGGCGAAATTCTCTTTGTTACTTGACAAGATGAAGGGAAAATTGTAAGTATTGCAAAATAGTTATCATTGTTATTCACTTTGTTGTCTGGTTAAACTTGTTTGAACCCGGCTAAGTTCAATGCTTTTATCCTATCAATAGCTGTATAACAACTGTTGTGGGGAACATTGAGAGCACAGACATGTTCGAAATAGTTGAAAGAACTGGCCAGCTATCTGCCAAGGTTCACATTCTTGACAATCATACATTTGTTTTCATCAATTTATGGATACCTATAAACTAATGCATAAATCTTGACTGTCAATGCAGGTAGTTGATGTTCTTATATTCCACATAGGTTCACTCAGCCGGTCCCTACCTCCACCAAACCAACAGGCTACGCATGTATTCCTGGACACCCAGTTTGTGTCCCAATTCATGAAAATGTATTCAAAGTTCTCCAAGGTCTCCAAAAAAGAATGCTTCAAATTCACATCTACTCTTGTTGATGTGATCCAAAAGAACCCCATTCATGGTGAGGCTGAACGATTCTACATGCCTTTTTACCTTGACAAGAAGTATTGGGTTGGAATCAGTATTGATTGCAGTAGCTGGACCGTGTCAGTGTTGGACTGCAATAATTCCCTACGGACAGATAATATGATGAACAAAGAAGTGAAACCGATTGCGCAGATGTTTCCATATCTTCTGAAACAGATAGGTAAATCAGTCGGTGCGAGAGAAAGTAAACCTATGGGTATTGATAGGCCACGTTCCATTCCTCAGCATAATGCTATAACTGACTCAGCAGTTGCATCGGTTCTTTTTATCCAAGCACATGCGGTGGCGGGTGTAGACGGCTGCAAATGCATCACACCAGATGTACTAGACACAGAAGTTGAGCGGCTCGTGGTTACACTGTATGAAGGAAACCTTGGGCCCTTGTGATCTCTTCTATGTTATGTCAATTTAGATTCCTAATGTATGTTGTTATTTTTGCTTTGCAATGTTGTTTCAAATAACTTGGTCAATATTATTGGTTTGCAGTGTTGTTTCGAACGAAGATAACTTGGTCAATAGTTATACTGTAGTTCTCGTTAGTACGTTAAAATAACCGGTTAATTAGCTAAAGAACCGTCCCAAAGTTTTATTGGGTGGACAATCTCTTGCTCGTGAATTAAAGAAAAAATAGGGAGCCACACATTGGAAAGTAAAAATATTCTCAAAAGTAAGTGAGGTAGAATAAAGAGCTTCGAGACAGCAAAGATGATTACTTGGTCAAACACGGATCTGTGTGACCTTGCGTGAGTTTATACCGGATCTATTAAACCAAAAAATTACCATTTGTATTTAGAGCAAATTGTATAGACAAAACTCATCGTTTTAACAACCTAGAAAATAAAGAACATTGGTATCATCGTTATTTCCTTCCCTCTTTTCACTTCCGCCGGCTAATAGGGGAGCTTCATCCTCTCCGACCATCCTCCACACCCAATATTTTTATCAGGTTGTATGTACACAATAGATAGTGTATTCATAACTCTAATCTCACAGAACTCTGTTCTTCTTGTCTGAAACAGATCTTGGTGTTTTATTATCACCCACATGGCAACCGAACTAGGTCCTGGCATTCCTCGCCGGTGTCACTGTGGGGCTTTTACAATTGTTTTAACCTCCAAGACAAGGGATAACCCGGGGCGCAAATTCTATAGATGCGGAGCTGTGTTTGGTGATAACCATGTTTTCAAGTGGGCTGACGATGCGCATCTGGAGGAGTTAGAACTAATTACAAGAAAGCAATCGGCTATGGAGGAGGTGTTGATTCAGATTAAGGAAGATATTACAGAAATGAAGAAAGATGTCTCAGAAATTGTTGTTGTGCTCGACCATTTATCTACCAAGATTCACAAGTGAAGGGGTGAAAATGAAGTTGTGGGGTTCTTGAAGAAGGAAGACTAATATTTTAGGAGCAAATTAGGTATTTGGGTGTTGTATTTTCGAATGTCTGTTGTATTATCGGTTTATGTACTATAATCATGTGATGTTTGTAACATATGGTACCAGAAATTTTCCACGAACTCTTGATTGTAGCTATAAAATATTATAGCCGGTTACATCCTAATGAGGTAAATGTCCATGTAAGTTGGTAACATTAACTTAGTCTAATGGCGTCGGGTTAGGATGTCACCATCGTTTGGGTTCCGGCATCCATTAGGAATAAGGGGGTAGCATTAGGTTTTTAGGGTATAGTGTAATGATAGCACCCACTTTACATTAAGAAAAGGTGATGTTGATTTTTTACGGTTACATTATGAAGTAGCAGGTTAAACAAGTGAGAAACCGTACATAAATGTAAATTTCTATGTAAGTTCTGGTACCTTCTCTACTGCCAAAAAATCTATTAGCCGGTTAAAAATGACAATAACCTAACATAATTTTAAATGTCCATCTAAGTTGGTAACATTAACTTAGTCTAATGGTGTGGGGTTAGGATGTCACCATCGTTTGGGTTCCGGCATCCATTATGAATAAGGGGGTAGCATTAGGTTTTTAGGGTATAGTGTAATGATAGCACCCACTTTACATTAAGAAAAGGTGATGTTGATTTTCTACGGTTACATTATGAAGTAGCAGGTTAAACAAGTGAGAAACCGTACATAAATGTAAATTTCTATGTAAGTTCTGGTACCTTCTCTACTGCCAAAAAATCTATTAGCCGGTTAAAAATGCCAATAACCTAACATAATTTTAAATGTCCATCTAAGTTGGTAACATTAACTTAGTCTAATGGTAACACGGGTATGGTTTAATCTTAGTGTAATGACATTTACGCAATTCATTTTTGCTGGGTCAATATGTTTTAAATACAACGTTATCAATTAACCGGCTACCATAATATTTGGTTACGAAAAATTTTGAATGTGAACAACAAAACACATAACGCATAAACAAGCATTCAGTTAAACACTCAATGACAAAACAAAAGTAACAAAGAGAACTTATTATTTTTCGAACAAGCGTCTTAACCAAATCCCCACATACCCAAGTTGGTCTTAGTTAAGTAATATTAAACAAAAAGTAGCAAGATAATTGACCATCAGTTTCCACCACATCATTCATTACATCTCTTCCCCTCGCTCAAAGTTCCCTTCTAAACACTCTCTACTGCTTATATTGGATTTTTGCAAGTAGCCTTGTTGTGGCCTATACCCTTGCACCTGCTGCATGAGATCCTTCTACGCATTCTTTTCATCTGCCGCATAAAATAGAGGAGAGATGTAAGTTGATTTTCACGTTTGTAAGGTAAAGATTAAGATTAAACCATACCCGTGTTTCGCCTCTTGAAAAGAAACGGAGTTTCTTCGGTCTTCCAGGAGGGCGTCGGGTTGCCGGAGGGAACAGTCGTAGTTCAGAAATAGCAGCCGGTATATCAGATCCGGAGATTGGATTCGTCACGGGTAGGATACTTCCTTCGTACGCACGCCTAAGGAAGCTTACCTTGTATGGTTCAATAACCAAACTTTCCACATTGACCTTAGCTTTCAGTGCAGCAGCCACTGCATGAGAGCATGGAATCGCAAGCATTTGAAACTCAAAACAGCTGCAAGTCAATTTGGCCAGGTTGACATGGAAACTACATCCTGTCTTGTTCCGGATTTCGTACTCTTTCTCACCGATTTCAACTACCTCATAACCACCAGTTAACTCGAAGTTGCCAGTTACAATTCCAAGTACTCGTGGAGTTAGAACATCACCGTTTTTTTTGGCTGCATCACGCCTAGCTGCAAACCACATCATTAGCTTCCCACGAATGAAGTCAATTAGCGGGATAATTGGATACTCTCTTGCTTCCCGCAAGACAGAGTTCCAAGACTCCGCCAAGTTGCTTGTCATTATGTTGTAACGGTTCCCCGGGAAATGTGCTCTAGCCCAATGCTCAAAACCTATTTCAATCAGATAAGCTGCACAAGAAGGATCCATCACTTTTATCTCGTTGAAAGTAACGTAGAAGTCTTGAAGCCTGTAAGCCCTAGCTGCTTTGGCCACCAAGTAGCCCAAATGTCTGCCTCTGAAGTTGGACCTTATGTTTCTCTTAAGGTGGACAACACACATACAATGTCCAGCACCAGGATACACCTGTACGTTAAAAAACAACTTAGCCGGTTATCATAAGTTATTACACTAATTTATTAGTTGAATGTTTAACATTCATCATATACAGTTAAACAAAAAATTACAACATATAGGTTAAAGACGTAACCTTTCGGACACTTTTGTGGATGGAAGGATGCCTATCAGACACAACAACTAAACCTTCTTCATTAGGCACAAATCCTGATAGTTGTTGTAAAAACCACTCCCAGGAGGAGTCATTCTCACTGTCGACTATCGCAAAGCCAAGGGGGAATATTTGGTAGTTCCCATCTTGAGCGGAAGCCGTTAGCAAACAACCGGCATATTTCCCTTTCAAATGTGTCCCATCAACTACGACAACTTTTCTCATAGACTCGTACCCCTGGATAGAAGCTCCTAATGCTAGGAACATATATTTGAAACGTTGTCCATCTCCATTATTAGGCTCCGTGTGCAGGTTTGCCAAGCTTCCGGGATTCGCAAGGACAAGGTTGTTCAGATATGATGGTAGCTGAATGTATGAATCATTGCATGTGCCATGTCCATTATCGACAGCCATATCACGGGACTTCCAAGCTTTCTAGTACGAAATTGAAACATTATGATCCCCACGCATCATCTTTCGGATATCCTCTGGTCTTGGACCACCACCATTACCAGCAAACTTTGTTTTCATCAATTCCCCAATCACAGAGGCTGTTGCTTGGTTTTCGTAACCGCCACGATCATTTATTGTACATGTATGATCGCTGATGAACCGACGAACCTCAAATACATCAGAGTCTTTCAATCGGACAGCGTAAACACGCCACAAACAAGAAGTACTTGTGCACAGTAAAATCATCATGGATGGATCAGACTTGCCACTGCGGAAACAAAACTTCTTTGCTATTGCATACATTGCCATATGATGCTTAAAAGCATCTCTGTTCCTGAACAGCATCCTACATGGAGATCAGCACCATAATCATCCAACTCCCCTGAAATTTTACGAAAATCTATATAAGACCCCAAGATATTTTGTTTTACAAGTTGGAGGATCTTTATGGTATCTCTTAAAATTATACAGTTTATTGTTGGAAACAAAATTAACATTAGATTTTACTAATGTTATTGGCAAACAAACTGCCCTTAATATAAAGAGTCTAATATGAAAGATCGTTATTGTAAAATATATTTAAATCTACATTTTTTTAACAAATGGAATAAAGCAAAGTAGTACAATTATCGACCCAACATGCATGATTCATAATATATATCAACGATTACAACATGTTTCAACAACAAAATACAACTTGCCCTTCAACCAAGTCCGACTTTATATGAAAATCCAACAACTACCGTCGACGGTTAATAAAAAGTTTAGCCCACCAAAAACAAACCCACAGAATCAAACTTTTTCGTAACCGTCCAAAATACTACCACAACTCCGCAACATATTCACATATTACACATAGCTGGTTAGGATCTCCATATTTTTAGAACCCACCCTCTGACTCGCTCCCCTCTGAAGAAGAGTTGGGAAGAGGACTAGCAGGCATCTTTCCGGCATCACCTCCAGCCGAACCACAACCCAAACTGAGTTTCAGTGTTGGTGCCCATAGTGGGGTGCTGACTTTCTCTTTCAATTTTTGGGCGGGTCCGTCGACAACTCCACCTCCAACACCTGCCAATCACAAAATACTTACTTTGTTAAATTAGATTACATTTCATATGTAACAATTTGTTCATTCTAATACCTTCGACTTCCGTAACTATTGGCTGAGATGAGAGGATAGCAGTGGACCCAGTTGAAGATTGTCCGTCCTCATCTGGTCGACCACCCATACTGTTATTCTCTACCCCTATTCCAATCTTCACTCCAAAGGTAGGTTCTTCCACTCGCATGCCCAACCCCATCTCCTCGTCCTTGTCTATGCAGCAAACATCTCCACCACCCTCTGCACAATCCTCCATGAGACCATTCCAGAATTCAGCGTCACTTAACAGATGACTTCCATCTTTTTGGGCGTTGTAGAAGTCCGGATAATCAAACAAATCTACCCCAACATCCCAGAGTACAGATGGAGCGTCTGAGGCTCGAACAGGAGCAACGACTTGTGACTGGAACGGAATCATCGTACCTGCGTTGAAGTAAATATTTTTAAGTAAGCGAATAATTGTTAGCCGTTTAACATTATTATTAACCTGTAAAAAATTAATTGGCCATTCACAATAGAAAACATACCTTCACTTGGACCTCCAGCAACATTCGCTTCCCTCCCGACGTGTCTAACATCCACCATTTCATCATCGTCATCAAGTTGAATGATCTCTACTGCTTCGCCTACCGCAGGTTCCACCGTGCCTACGCGGTCCAAAAACCCTGTCAGCATATCCCATCTCCAGCGCAACACGGTGGAAGATCAACATCTCTTCTTCTGCAAAAATCTCATTCATAACCCTCTCACTTGTCTTAAGCCTCTCCCCAAACACCAACCCTGCAAACTTACATACATGTTTTAACACAAAAAATAATTAAGGAAACGTTATTTACAATAAATTTCCGAATCTTACCCTCGTATCTTGCTTTAGCCTGTTCATCTTGAGCCCCATTGAAAACATATGTTGTCGAACCTAGTGTGAAATCAGAACGGCAGAGGAACTGAAACTCTGCAACTGTCTTTGCGCCGAACATAACAAGGAGTGTTATATCACTTAGCTCTGGCCTCCGATTAATCAAACTGAGAAGGTCATTGGTGCTCGAAATTGTCAGGGGCGGCGATTGTCCGCCTGGGAAGAGCATCCAGTCTGGCATACCGTAAGTAATTACCACGGGAGTCCTTTCACCAAGACCATAGTGTTTCCTCACTGTTGCGTCGATGAATTCAAAAGTTTCTGGGGGATCCATGTATATAGTGAATCCGTAGTCTTGATGGGTGGGGACAAAGTGCCACTGTTGTTGTTCGTTCTTCTTCCAATCTCCACGCCAAACACGGAATATGCGACCCATCTCCTGCGAGAAAACAATAAACAATAAGTTCGAGTTTTGGTTCATTCCACTTAAATAGTAGAAATAGTATACAACGATCTTAAAGCCGACAACATTAATGGACAGAAAAAACAAGATAACCGCTTTACACATTTAAGGCTAGAAAACAACTTTCGTCACCTTACACAAAAGCTTCTTCTGCCTTTACAACTTCTGTGAATTTACCTTCACCCAACTACACTTTGTTTCCTGCAATAGATGAAACCGGGTAACTCTGTTATATAGACGCACACAGATCTTAGAATGATATAATATTTTCATTAAACTATTTTCTCCACAATATCGAAGGCAAATCTTTTCTTGGATTTGGTTTCCAGATGCGCCGTATGCGTCAGAGATTTTCTGAAAAGAACTGTATCGTTTATGTAACCGATACAAGTTCATCTTCCCCTCACGAAATCTTTCAATTATTTGGCTAAATCCAACTGAATCTTCTTGTCAGACGAAAACCCTACGCACCTACTATATAGGAAGTGGAGTCGTCAACACGGGGGGCTATTTTGGTCTTTCTGAATTCAAGGTTCGTGACACGTACCCTCTGTTTGGCAATCGTTGGTGTTTACCTAATTTCCTAATTTTTGTATGTTTTACACCCAATTTGCTCTTTCAACTCTTAATTTATTGGAAAAGGTCCCAAGACAAATCACCATCTTTACCCATTTGAGTCAAGACAATAATAATAACAAAAATAAACCACCTAATAATATTTTATGGGAAAATATTTTCCCTTTAAAGAAAAAACATAAAAATTCTACAAAGAATACATATCTTCTAGAATCATAAGTAAGTGAAGATCAAAATCTTTTTGGAGTTATGCAAACTAGATTTAGCCGAGGTCAAGGGTGGTGACCGCGCGTGAGAGAAAGTTTCAGACTCCTTCCGTTGTTCGTGATTTGTTCGTGTAGCAATGTTGGCTGGTGAAGAGTGGAGCGGTGACTTCCCTTGATTTGAAGGTTGGTGTCTTATCTTGATGGTGGAGATTTTGTCATTGTTCGGTGGAGGGGACAGCGGTTGATGTTGGTGCGTTCCTAGTATTCTTGACGGCCGTGTGGTCGTGGAATGTCTAGGGTCTTGCGTAAGTGACTCAAGAGTTGTTGGAAGCTCGTCGTTTATGGTGGTTCTTCCTTCCTCTTTGGCGGTTACCCTTTGTTTGTATGCTTTTCTTGTTGTATGTGGTCGTGACTTCGGACCATCTCACGAGGGTTCCGGTTGGTTATCTCATCTCGTCTCTCCATCGTTTTGTAGCTGTCAAACGCATCAAAGACTGGATGTGGTTCTCTCATTCAGGCCAGGGCGTCGTGTTGTAACTTGATTGAGTCAATTAAATGTGTTGATACCAAAATCTTTGATAAAACTCCAAATTGTTCAAATGTTAGAAATATGGTTTTGCGATGAAATTGCAAGGGATCGTTGCAATTCCCTTGCAAATTTGCGAGGGGTTTGCAAGGATTATATTTTTTCTTGCAATTCTCTCGCATGTTCCACGTAAATCTGTAACGGAAAATTTTTCCTCGCAAATTGATTGTTTTCTTGTAGTTTTTGTCCGGGTTCGCGGACGTGGTGGTTCTCAGAACATAATGTGTACTCAAACCCGAGCGTTGGATCTCGAGACACTGGTATGCTATTTATCGGTCTTTTTCCTTTCAGCTTTGAGCTTAATGTCAGTGGAGAAAATGATCTTGAGAAGATCGTCAAGAACCAGCTACTCTGGCGATGTCATGAGAGTACCGGCAACCAAGGAAGCAAGGTGAACACCAACTTCTTATGGTTACCATCAATGATTGAGAATGGCAGTTGACAATCTAAGAATAACGGAGCCATCTAGCAGAATGCGTCGTGTGGTGGTTGAGCTAGTTAGGTTACATTTAGGATTAGATCATTTTGGCTGATACAAGCTTGTAATCAAAACTTGAAATCCCGATTTTGGGGTTGTGAATTAATATGTAACTATTTTATTTTTTAAAAGAAAAAGCCCATGACTACCGCAAAAACAATGATGAAACATGAACTCTTCGAACTATAACCTTTCGCTTGATCATATATGCAACCACAAAAGAAACTAACCAACAATGTACAACAAGAGAAAAAGGAAATAAAACTGGACTAGCGGTAGCACTAACGGAGCCACCACGCATGGTCATCAGAAGCCACATCGTCAGAGGAGAGAGGTGAAAGATGAAGATGAGAGAGAAGACATTTGTGGAAGTGACCTCACGTTAACCATTTTTATTGGGCATATCTATACACTAGTTTTCTTATTGTACTAATTTCATTTAAGGCTTATTTTCTTTCTTAATTGTTTTTAAACAACAAAATAAAAAATTTAACTTAGGAAATTTCCCAAAATAAAAACTTCAAATTTAAGTGGACTTCTCTTCTTGCAATCTTTTTGCCACTGAATTTGTTATGCGTGAGGTCTTTGTGATCCGAAATATATTTAAGAAGCTTTTGCATCTTTGACATTACTCATGTATATTTGAAAGACATGCCAATTTTCTAGTGTTGACACCATCTTTACCAACTTTGAACTATATTGTATCAAAAACTACTTCCAATTGCATAAAATTATTCGTACTTTTCATAGCCATAATAGTGCTTTAAACTTAGCATGTAATGGAGATACACTCCAACGTATATTTTGTGCTCCCATCAGATCCTCAAATCCTTCTTGTTTGCTAAACCAAACCAATCATAACAGATAATTTGTATGTGTCTTTCTGTGATACATCATCATTACACCATCTTTTAATTAGGAAATTCACCATGATCATTAGTATCATATTATCTTGATGATGGGTATGTCCAAGTTTTCCGATATTTGGGCATCTTCACACATTATATGCTCGTCACCTACTAGTTTTAGGGTCTATAGGACCTTTATCAATTATTGTATAATTTATCATTTTGACTTTTCAAATATACCATAAATTCATGGGAAAACATTAATTGATCCGTCTTTTGGTGTTTTTCAAAACAAGTAGTTTATATTAGTGTACAATGACTATGTTGGAAAAGGCATGAGCTATATGATATTGGGGACATATGCCATATATATCAAGAAGGTGGACAGTCCTACAATATATGATTAATTGATTCCATATCATCACCGCAATTTGCACAATTTTGATCGCATTATTTTCCCCGTTCTCCTAAATTATTTGCTGCCAGTAGATAATTTGATATTTTCAATTATTTCATTCAAATTCTTTACCAATATCTCTCAAGGAAAATTCTGAATTGGATCCCAGACTGATGGGTTAGTGTGAGCTTATCCATGCGGTTATGCTTCTCCAACAGATCTTCATCTCGCATCAAAGCTTTCTCTCTCTGCAAATCTTATCTCATTAATTTAAATTCCATCTCAGATAGATCAGTGTTCTCTAAGGGATTATGCATCTTCTTCTCCCATCTCATTGGGATGTTTTATTCATCATATCCGTTCCTGAGTTCATATTTAAATCTGAAATCTTTTCAAATTCCAATATGTTCTGCCTCAAGAATTATTTGGTCTTCCATCTCCTATCTGACTTCGGTCCTAGGGATTTTAAAGTTGAGCCATTGTATTCTCCTTCAATCTCGGAGGCTTGTTCGTTGGTGCTTGTTTAGGTCTTGTAATGGCATTATTGCATCATAAAGTCTTGTTTATTAGCCTTCTTCGCCTTTTGTCCCTGTCATTCAATGGCTCTCACAGCCTCTCGCTTTCCCCCTCTGTCCAGAGGTATGCATTGGTTTCTCAACTTCCAATTTTTTGTGGAGTTATTGAAAGTTTTTTGAGTGGGTGGATATAGTCTTGTGGAATCCAAGTTTAGTTCCTTATTTTTTGATGTCTTCAGTCCCATTTGGTTTTTCATCTTTGTCATTTTAATAGCATTCATTTCGCCCTAGTGTGACTCTTTACTACAGTATGCATACTTGATTTCATTTTTACTCTAATGGTATTTGCATCGATGTAAATATATTAATTTTGTAGCATTTTTAACATACAAATTCCTTCTATTGCATTTTTAGTGAATCTGGCTCGTTTGAACTTTTATAGTCTTATTTTTTCTTTTTAAGAGCTTATTCCTTTCTAAATACTTTACTTTTGTTAACTGAGTTTGTAACATGGAGCATTATGTTGAAGATTGTTCTATCATAAATTAGAAGCGAGGATGTTGGTCATTTCTCATTAAAAAGTATTTATGCTGATGATTCTTAATGACCCTGGAGCCGTTGTTTCCTCTTCTTTGTGGAATACCAAGTTAAGTAGTTGATCTTTATCAGTTTCCCTTATTTGGATGCTACGTTTGTAATGACCCTCACGAACGGATATAATTTTGGTCGAGAAAATTCTGAAAAAATCAGATTCGAGTTTAATCGATCATAATTAAAATAATAATAATAATAATCGAACTAATGAATTAATGGCTTGAAGGGATTATCTTGTGGTCGAAAGGACTTCACTTGATAGTTATGGTCGAGTATTAATTATGTTGGTCGAATTTTATGCAAGCTGAATGAGTTTGGTCGAGGCAGGACGAGATTCAAAGCTCGAAAAAATTTAGTCGAAAACTGTATGAAATAGATAGACCAGTTTCGTATGGTGTCTAAACCAGCACATGTTATCCATCTGCCTGCTTGCCTAGCTTTTGTAGTAAAAGTCACATGACAAGCACAAGCTGCTTGCTTGCTTACTTGCTGGACATTTCTTAAAGGGAAGGAAAGGGAAGCAGTTGATGGCTGGATGTAATGAAGCAGGATGCCAGCTGTTCCTTGCTTGCCACAACTTTGTGTTAAGCTGAGACACTCAGATTAGACTGCCTCTCAGCTATATAAACCCTTATTTGACCTGCTTGCATGTTCTGGTTGCTGAAACAAAGAGAGAAAATCAGTAAGGAAATTCAAGATAAAGAAGAAGAGAAACTAAGGAAAAATTCAGAGAAGCTTTGGTGATTTCATCTTGATTCAACCTCAACCAGCTTGTGTGATATAGAAGAAGGTGAGATGTTTGATTAAAGTTAAACCCTAGCCCTTCTTCAGTTTCTGATTTGAACCAAACCCCCCCCCCCCCCCATCTCTCTTTGTGATCAGTTCAACCGTGGGTGTATCTTGGAGAGGAGAACCGGTTAAGATCATCTAACCGTGGGTGATCTAGGGTAAGCTTTATATCTTGCCTCAGCTCTGTCATGATCAAGTCAGTGTGTTCTTCAGCTCATGTCATGGTCGGATTAGTTGTATAAGATGGTGAACTGATCAGTTTAGTTAAGTTCCAGAATGAATCAATCTTTGAAAACTGCTAGCTAAGTGGTCATGGACTGGTTGAAGTTAAACCAAACTGAACTCAGTTGATCTAACCGTGGGTGATCTTGAATTAATTAAGGATTAATCATAGATTAATTAAGAAATAATCATGGATTAATTAAGGAATAATCATGGATTAATTAAGGATTAATCTAGAATTAATTATGATTAATTATGGATTAATTATGGAACAATTATTGAATTATAAACCAAGTGAAAACTCATTATATAATCATTATCCCTAAACTCTCGCATTACCGTGACTTGGTCTTGCGAATGGAACAAGGTCATGAAGACACGATGATGGGGTAGCACCCTGGAGGCTGTGTACTGCATGACGATGCAGTCTCGAATGTTCATTAGGACGTTCGAGGATGATGGTAATGCTAACTTACTAAGCTCGGTTAGCTTTTGTGGTTTATCGGGTCTAGTATATATAATGTAGCTATAAGTATGGTGAAGATGGGCGGGTAATAAGGAAGTGAGATATGAAATGAGATTCACAATGATGAATGATATATTAAAGTATAGTACTAGTACTTGTATGAACATGTTTATGCATTTGATGATTGTTTGGTTTATGATTAATGGTGTAGTGATCTAGATTCACTGAGTAAACTAGTTGCTCATGACTCAATGTTGTGTGTGCAGGTAACCACTAGTCGGGAGACCACTACTTTTGGACGAAGGAACGGCCAACCAGCGGTAGTATTTTGTTGTCTTTGCAACGAACCTTTTGTTGTATATTTACTGTAATACGTTATTAGGCAATAGGCCGTAAGGTAAAAATATAACGCTTTGTAAGATGTTTAAAGTAATTAAATAATGTATAAATGAATGTTTGTAAATTACGAGTTCTCATATGATATTATTTCTTGTCCAGGACGAACTAACTATCGGATATTTCTTGGTCGGGTTGAAAAGCCTAGAGTGATATCCGATAGGAGTGTTGGTGTTCTTTGGTTGTTGGTCTAAGGTGATCGGATGTATTCCGAGAACCTCGGGTCGACCATCGGGGAACATCGACCGTGTCATTTCCGGTCATCTATGATCGGGGGTGTTACAAAGGTGGTATCAAAGCATTGTTATACGATGCTAGAATGGGACTTGTTTCAAATATTTTTTGAGTCAAAAAAAAAATGTGTCGCAAGGATAATTAGGACATGCTGGTTTGTTTCTTCTTATAGAAATAGATAGAACTGAGTAGAAACTTACCATGATTTTTCGTTGCAGATGCCATCGAGACGAGCACGACATGGTGGAGCTTATCGACCGATACATATTTCATCATCTCCAGACTCTTCACCGCCAGTTACTCCGGCACCACCTCCGAATCCCAGCTTTGAGACTACACTGTATGGCACTAACATTGAGTCTGATCCATCTAAGGGATCATATGATGGTGCTCCAGTTCAGATGCTGACGCCTATGTCACCAAATCCGTATTATACAGACATCGAAGTTGATGTTGTTCATGCTGCTGATCATCCTGCCGCTCATGTTGTTGATCATCCTGCTGCACATGCTGCTGCCGCTGATGATCTTCCACACGTCCATGCTGAAGCACCACCCGCAGCAGAACCTGAACCAGTTCCAACAGATCCAGCGTTGGTAGCTTGAGTTGATGGCTGACATGATTCGCTTACAAGAACAAGCATTGAATGCACAGCGTGCTCAGCCAGCTCCAGTACCTACCACTTCTCATCTGGACTTCCTGAAGATAGTTATGATTATGAAGAACTTGGGTACAAAGCATTACCAGGGTGGGACTGACCCCTTCGAAGCTGATGCATGGTTGCACAACCTCGAGCAGAACTTTGCTGCAACCCGTTGTCCGGTAGGATTCAAGAAGAACGTGGCTGTTTACTATCTGGAGAAGGACGCCATCCATTGGTGATTATGTGTGGAGAGGAGCTTTGGAGATTTTGAGCTGACTTGGGATGACTTTCGTACTGCATTCACTCGAAAGTATTTTGTACCGGAGGCAAAAGACAGATTGGAGATCAAGTTCTTGGAGCTAGTTCAGGAAAGTTTATCAGTTCGGAGGTATTAGGCCGAGTTCACACGTCTCAGGCAGTATGTACGCTTTGGTCAGGAAGATGAGTTGATGATTATCCGGAAGTTCCTTTGGGGACTTAGCCCGGATATTAGGAGCAGACTTGAGGCAGTAGAGTTTCATAGGCTTGCTGATCTTGTGGAGCGTGCAGTGAATGTTGAGGAAGCCATTGCTGCTGAGAGAGCTTCTGCTAGTCATTCAGCACCACCGAGACATCCATATGTTCCGCTCCAGCGTCAGGCATCATCGGTTATGCAAAGAGGACGAGGAGGTAGAATTTTTCGGGGAGGTTGTTCTGGAGGATCGAGACCTAGAACCCCGACTTGTTTCAGTTGTAGCCAGCTGGGCCATGTGAGGCGAGATTGTCCGAGCGAGGGACAGTTCCGACCGATTGTACCATCATATGTCACCTGTTTTACTTGTGGAGAGCGCAGGCATTATGCGACTTCTTGTCCACGTCTCATTCTGTTCAGCCTGCTGTACTGAGAGTTCCACCAGTCATACCAGTTAACTCACCCTTACCTTTACCTCCGACAAAGCGTCATGCCATAGCTAGTAGGGCTTACGCTTTAGAGTTACCAGGACCATCCCAACCACCGAAGGGTCCTATCTTAGGTTTGTTTTCTTACCATTGAGTATTGTTTGAATTTTTTTTTAATTGTTTGGTGCATTATTTAAATATAAAAAATAAGTATTATAAATAAAAATATTATTGAAAGAATAATTGACCTTGAAGTTAATTATTGTCAGAGACTTTACTTGTAGGCAGAATATCTGCCCATGTCCTATTCGATTCGGGGGCAACACATAGTTTTGTAGCTCCCGAAGTAGCATCCAGATTTGAGGGAGAATTCACTAAAGTGGAATTAAACATACCCGTTCTAAGTCCTGGAGATCAAGTTCTTGAAACTGAAGGCTGTATTCTAAGAGTTTCGATCATTATTCAAGAGATGGTTTTCCCGGCTCATCTGTTAGTTCTTCCATTAGAACGTTACAAAGTGATCTTAGGGATGGATTGGCTGTCTAGCTACCGAGCTCTCCTCGATTGTGGTCGAGGGAAGACTATCTTTGAAAGAAATACCCAATCCCCTTTAGCTTTCCATTGTATAGTACCGAGCGTTAGAGCATCATTAGTATCAGCATTAAGAGTCAAAAACGTTTTGGATAAGGGTGAAGAAGTGTACCTAGTAACCTTGGTTGCTGGACCAGTAGAAGATGAGAAAGAACAGAACTTAGAAGACATTCCAGTAGCTAGAGAATATGAGGATGTGTTTAGAGCATTAGAAGGATTACTGCCATCAAGAAGTAACCCTTTTACTATAGCCTTAGAACCTGGATCTGCTGCGATAGCAAAAAGGCACCATACCAAATGGCACCAGCATAATTTGCCGAGTTGAAGCAATTATTGTCTGATTTGTTGGAGAAGGGTTTCATTCGTCCTAGTTCATCACCGTGGGGAGCACTTTTGTTGTTCGTGAAGAAGAAAGATGGAAGCATGCGGTTATGTATTGATTATCGGGGAATCAACAACGTGACCATCAAGGACAAGTATCCACTTCCAAGAATTGACGAACTATTAGATCAGTTGCAAGGAGCGAGTCGGTTTTCGAAGATAGGTCTAGCTTCAGGCTATCATCAAATTCCGATTTCTGAGACCGACATTATGAAGACTGCATTTAGGACACGCTACGGACACTTCGAGTTCGTAGTAATACCCTTTGGTCTTACCAATGCACCGACTGCATTTATGCGTCTAATGAATGAAAGTATTCTGGGATTACCTGGACGAGTTTGTTATCATCTTCATCGATGACATCCTCATATATTCCCGAAGTGCAGAAGAACACGGGAGGCATCTACGACTAGTTCTTGAGCGCTTACGAGATCAAAAGCTTTTTGCAAAGCTTAGTAAGTGTCGTTTCTGGAAAAGAGAAGTTGGCTTCTTAGGACATCGAGTGTTAGAACAAGGAGTTGTCGTTGATCCAGAAAATATATCTACAATTAAATATTGGCCTCTCCCGACTTCTGTTACCGAGATTCGAAGCTTTCTTGGTTTGGCCGGCTATTACAGAAAGTTTGTTATAGGGTTTGCAAGTATATCAAAGCCGCTGACTCGTCTGACCGGTAAAGGTGTTGCTTATGAATGGAGTTCAGAAATAGAAGAAGCATTCAATAAGTTGAAGGAAGCTTTGACGTCTGCACCTATCTTAGTCCTGCCTAAGCCTAACAGACCATACATTGTGTATACAGATGCATCTCATGTGGGATTAGGTTGTGTGCTGATGCAGGACGATAAGGTAATCGCTTATGCATCAAGACAACTAAGAAAACGTGAAGTAAACTATCAACGCATGATCTTGATATGGCTGCAGTAGTGTTTGCTCTTCGAATTTGGCGATCATATCTATATGGAGAAAGGATCCAAGTGTTCACCGACCACAAAAGCCTTAAGTATCTTTTCACTCAACCTGATTTGAACCTAAGGCAAAGGCGATGGATGGAGTTCGTAGCCGACTATGACATGCAGATCCTATATCATCCTGGAAAGGCAAATGTTGTTGCTAATGCTTTGAGCAGAAGGAAAGTCGATGTGGATGTTGAAAAGCAAATCCAGAACCTTGAAGCATAATTCAAGATGATTAGTTTAGCTGCCTTGGAAGGAGAGGAAGGAGAACCTCTAGGATTACAAGCAGTGAGCCAAGCCGGATTACTTGCTCGTATACGAGAATGTCAACTGAGAGGTGTGAACCTGAATAAAATAGGAGAGCAGTTGAATGACGGAAACTTTAGAGGATATCAAGTTGCAAGTGATGGAACTTTGTTACTCAGTGGTCGAGTAACCGTTCCGAAAGGAGAAGGACTTCGAGAGGAGATTCTAAAGACTGCACACCATTCTCTCTTAAGCATTCATCCAGGAAGTACGAAGATGTATCGAGATATCAGAAAGTACTACCACTGGCCAGGGATAAAGAGAGATGTTGCCGTATGGGTTTCTCAATGTCAGACTTGCCAACGAATAAAGGCTGAACATCAACTTCCAAGTGGCTTACTCCAAAGCCTACCTATCCATGAATGGAAATGGGATGCAGTGGCAGTGGACTTTATTTCTGGTTTACCTCGAGCACCAGGACGAGGGAATGGTGCAGTTTGGATAATTTTCGATCGTCTCACCAAATCTGCTCATTTCCTACCGATGAAACTTACAGACAAAGTAGAGACATCGACAGAGCTGTACTTGGATGAAATAGTAAAGCTTCATGGGGTACCAATAAATATAGTATCAGACCGAGATCCGTACTTTACAACTGAATTTTGGTGATCTTTCCAACAGGCCTTGGGTACTGACTTGCATATGAGTATTGCTTTTCATCCGAAAACCGATGGACAAACCGAAAGAACCATCAGAACCCTTGAAGATCTGATAAGGTTGTGTATCCTTAATCGGAATGGTCCGTGGGATAAGTTTTTGCCGCTGATAGAATTCTCCTACAACAATAGCTACCACTCAAGTATCGGTATGTCACTATACAAAGCTTTGTATGGTCGACCTTGTAGAACACCAGTGTGTTGGACCGAAGTTGAAGAACGAAGAATCCTTGGTCCAGAGATAGTAGATGAGGCTACTGAGAAGGTAAGAATAATACATGCAAATATGAAGAAGGCTCAGGACCGTCAAAAGAAGTATGCCGACCGCGGTAGAAGAGAAGTCATCTTTGCAGTGAATGATCTTTTCTTCTTGAAAGTAGCTGCACAGAAAGGAAAGGATCGCTTTAGAAAAATAGGAAAGTTAGCAACCCGGTACATTGGTCCATACCGAATTGTTCCTAGAGTTGGAGAAGTAGCCTATAGATTAGAACTTCCACCCGATATGTCTATGCATCTGGTATTTCATGTATCGATGTTGTGTAAGCATATTCCAGATCCGAATATGGTCGAGCCACAACAACCAGAGAATCTACAACCCAACCTCACCTATCCTTAAGGTCCTTTGCGGATAGGTGAGCATCGTATCAAGAGACTGAAGAACCGAGAGATTTCTCAAGTTCAAGTATTTTGGGGCAAGCGTCAGAGAATTGTTGTCACATGGGAAGATGAAGATAAGTTCAGAGCTGATTACCCATAACTCTTTTCAGGTACCCCACTTGCTTAGTAAAGAATGTACATCTATATTTTGAGAATTCGGGGGCGAATTCCTTTGAGGGGGGGGGAGAGTGTAATGACCCTCACGAACGGATATAATTTTGGTCGAGAAAATTCTGAAAAAATCAGATTCGAGTTTAATCGATCATAATTAAAAAAATAATAATAATAATAATCGAACTAATGAATTAATGGCTTGACGGGATTATCTTGTGGTCGAAAGGACTTCACTTGATAGTTATGGTCGAGTATTAATTATGTTGGTCGAATTTTATGCAAGCTGCACGAGTTTGGTCGAGGCAGGACGAGATTCAAAGCTCGAGAAAATTTAGTCGAAAACTGTCCGAAATAGATAGACCAGTTTCTTATGGTGTCTAAACTAGCATATGCTATCCAGCTGCCTGCTTGCCTAGCTTCTGTAGTAAAATTCACATGACAAGCACAAGCTGCCTGCTTGCTTACTTGCTGGACATTTCTTAAAGGGAACGAAAGGGAAGCAGATGATGGCTGGATGTAGTGAAGCAGGATGTCAGCTGTTCCTTGCTTGCCACAGCTTTGGGTTAAGCTGAGACACTCAGATTAGACTGCTTCTCAGCTATATAAACCCTTCTTTGACCTGCTTGCACGTTTTGGTTGCTGAAACAAAGAGAGAAAATCAGTAAGGAAATTCAAGATAAAGAAGAAGAGAAACTAAAGAAAAATTCAGAGAAACTTTGGTGATTTCATCTTGATTCAACCTCAGCCAGCTTGTGTGATATAGAAGAAGGTGAGATGTTTGATTAAAGTTAAACCTTAGCCCTTTTTCAGATTCTGATTTGAACCAGACCCCATCTGTCTTTGTGATCAGTTCAGCCGTGGGTATATCTTGGTGAGGAGAACTGGTTAAGATTATCTAACCGTGGGTGATCTAGGGTAAGCTTTATCTCTTGCCTCAGCTCTGTTATGATCAAGTCAGTGTGTTGTTCAGCTCATGTCATGGTCAGATTAGTTGTATAAGATGGTGAACTTATCAGTTTAGTTAAGTTCCAGATTGAATCAATCTTTGAAAACTGCTAGCTAAGTGGTCATGGACTGATTGAAGTTAAACCAAACTGAACTCAGTTAACCTTTCCTGAACTATTGTGAACTGTCTAGAACCACATTGATCTGATTTAGTACAAGAAGAACCGAGCTTGAACTGATTAGAGCCAACCTTAAATGAGCATGAACTGAACTGATATGAACCAATCTGTTTTGATTTACCTTGAACCGATTGTCTAAGCTTGGTACCTTATTCTATTTGGATCAGTTTTCTTGTGGAGTGTTGCTAGTACAATTCAGTACTCTCAGTCACATGGTAAGCTTGTTTTGATATGGCCGGATGTGAACTAATGTGTGTCCTGAAGTAACATTAATAACGATCAAACCATGAACCATTCTCAGGTCCGTTCAGCCTTGTTTAAGAGTGAGCCAAGTCTTGTCCAAGTAAGTTTCAAGACCAATCTCTAGGTGAGTCTAGATGGATGTGTAAGTAGTAAAGTCTCTAAACCTTAGGATCCATGTGGTGTTTACTTAAGTGTAAACACTTAACACTTTAAGAATATTTGAAAGTATGCATTAAGGTTAGCCACCTCTTAGTACTTGTTCTCAAGTACAAACTAAAATTATGAAATAATTATGGAATAATCTTGGATTAATTAAGGAATTAATCTTGTATTAATTAATGATTAAGCTTGAATTAATTAAGCATTAATCATAGATTAATTAAGAAATAATCATGGATTAATTAAGGAATAATCATGGATTAATTAAGGATTAATCTAGAATTAATTAAGAATTAATTATGATTAATTATGGAATAATTATTGAATTATGAACCAAGTGAAAACTCATTATATAATCACTATCCCTAAACTCCCGCATTACCGTGACTTGGTCCTGCGAATAGAACAAGGTCATGAAGACACGATGACGGGGTAGCACCCTGGAGGCCGTGTACTGCATGACGATGCAGTCCCGAATGTTCATTAGGACGTTCGAGGATGATGGTAATGCTAACTTACTAAGCTCGGTTAGCCTTTGTGGTTTATCGGTTCTAGTATATATAATGTAATTATACGTATGGTGAAGATGGGCGGGTAATAAGGAAGTGAGAAATGAAATGAGATTCACAATGATGAATGATATATTAAAGTATAGTACTAGTACTTGTATGAACATGTTTATGCATTTGATGATTGTTTGGTTTATGATTAATGGTGTAGTGATCTAGATTCACTGAGTAAACTAGTTGCTCATGACTCATTGTTGTGTGTGTAGGTAACCATTAGTCGGAAGACCACTACTTTTGGACGAAGGAACGGCCAACCAGCGGTGGTATTTTGTTGTCTTTTCAACGAACCTTTTATTGTATATTTACTGTAATATGTTGTTGGGTAATAGGCCGTAGGGTAAAACTATAACGCTTTGTAAGATGTTTAAAGTAAATAAATAATGTATAAATGAATGTTTGTAAATTACGAGTTCTCATATGAAATTAGTTCTTGTCCGGGACGAACTAACTATTGGATATTACTTGGTCGGGTTAAAAAGCCTAGAGTGATATCCGATAGGAGTGTTGGTGTTCTTTGGTTGTTGGTCTAATGTGATCGGATGTATTTCGAGAACCTCGGGTCGACCATCGGGGAACATCGACCGTGTCATTTCCGGTCATCTACGATCGGGGGTGTCACAATGTTAGTTGAGCTTGAGAGTTCATCTATATTTGTAAGTCTCTTTTTAAACTTTACTATTGCTTTAGCTTTGTCGTTTGCTTGACTTATGTTTGTTAATGACTTAATTTGTTCGGTACATAGTAGCTATGTTGTATCCTTCTTTATTGGAGTCTAAACTCTTTTAATTTTAATGCAAGTTAGTTTGACAAGAAAACAATACGGTTTTGACCCGACATTACTTCACATTTATAAATTTTTCTTCAAGAATTTTGAACTTTCGTTAATTTCAATATAACTTTTGAAGCCCTATACTGACACTTCCTAGGAATTCCACCCATCTCGCACACTCAAAATTCCAATTCTTTCCACTGTAAACCCCAATATCAAATTTCAGTTTTATACAGTACAACACATAACATTTTATGAGTAATAGTGAAAGCAAGAGTAAGAGTTAAGATAAAAACTAATAAAGCTTCCGACTTATCTCACCTTGAATAGCTTATGAGAAGAATCCAAATTATTTTTTATATGAATACTTAAATATGGACTTAGGGACATGGATCTAAGTATTTTTTATGCTTTAATATTTGGATCTCCCATTTTGAAAGACGCAAAATCAATCATGAAAAAACATTGATACTCATTTGTCATGGTGTATGTGGTTTCTAAAACTCACACTAAATATTTGATAGTGATTATTTGTAAAGATAGGGAAAAATAATATGGACAACAATATCTTTGAAACACAACAATGTTATTAGATTCCGGTTGACAAAAATGGACTTTATTAATGAAGAGTGATTGAAATACAATAAAAGTTGTAATGAATGAATCAAATTATAATGGTTAAGATCTAAGACAAAAGTATTGATAGTGAGAGATTGAGTTCGAGTGTCTCTAGGGTTAAGAATGTGTGTCTTTCCTCCTCCTTTTCTCTCATCTTTATAGTTGCTCTTCAATCTGTATGTTACCACGATCTCCTCCTTGATTTGTTATCAGCTCCAAGATCTTCGGTTTTGTTGGTTAGGATAATATTCCTCTAAGACCAGTCTATTTGTTCTCTTACGGTATTTCGGCCTTGCAGCTTTGTTGCGAGCTTAGGGTCTAATCCTGATTGACATGGACGAACTCGGTATGGGTGGTAACGAGGCAGGTCCATTCTGTTTTTAGGGCCTCACCTGGACGGTTTGTCTTATCAAGATTTAGGTCCAAAATTTTTTCCCAATCCTTTAATGAGCTCACTCATTTTTAGGATGATGTCGTTCCCAAATCTATTCAACTCCTTCTTTTTGCCACATAGATAACTATGAATCCTCCATGATCTTCAGGAAACTGGATTTTTGCGTATTTTATCATTTTCCTTTGAGGAAGATTCCTTCTCATTTTTTGAAACTTCGGCTTTATAATCTCTTCATTGTGTTCATTTATTTTCACGTCATCCTTCTTTACTAACTTGAATAGCCTGCCTGTCAATGTCGACTAAGAAGTGGATGAGTTTCTCGCGAATCTGAGAGGATTCAAAGCAGAGGTGGAGTTGGGAAATCCGAAAGGATCCGCTCTATTGATGTGAGTGATGCACTCACTGAGGTTATGAGGGAGGATACATGTCTCCCTCGAGTGATGACTGATGACGATAAACCCAGTGATCGTGATGGAAAGCCTTGCATGATGCCTCTCATGCTAAGTCGAATAACCCAACTGGTTCTGATGGACGGAAATGTCCTCCGAAGAAACCCAAGACTGTTGGTGCTGATCATAGGTTGAGTTAGTCGAGCGATAGTGCTAACACGAAGCCTTTCCACTGGCAATTTTGCACACAGAAGATTGCCATATTACTGAGGATCCATATAGGGTGGCTCATTTGGTGAGGCACTTCAAGCCAGCTGGATGTCCATTCCTCTTGTTGCGGAACATGACGGAGCGTGATGCTTATGTGAAGATGGCGGTTGCCCATTATAAAGTATGGTTGGTTGTGTTGTGTAACCTATGTGTCAGTCTTGATTTTCATCGTCATTTACATGCATCTTTATTTTCTACCTTTTTCAGGTTATGAAAGCTAACAGCGAGTACGATGCGACTTTGGAGAAATGGTTGAAGAACATTCCCCTCTCTCACTAACTCCACCAAGTAAAGAAGGACGTTTGAGAACTGAAGCTTAGTTTAAAGGTGGATCAAGACTGGGAACGTGACAATGCTACTCAGCTAGCCACTTCTGAGAAGCTCGGGAATCAGGTTGCTTCTCTCAAACTGCGACTTTGGGTGGTCGGTAATGAAAGAAAGGTGGTTCTCGAGTGGGTTTCTTCTCTGAAGTGCATATTGAGTCCTCTTAGGTCGAGCACGCGGATGATCTCCATCGGGATCTGTCGAGCATCATATAAATCCAAGAAAGCCCTTGATGATAGCTACTTAGATGTCTTGGTGTCTTTGAAGGAGAATATGAGCGAAAGAAGGTTGCAGCCAACTGTGAAACTCGTCTTCAGGAGGTCATGGCGAATATAGATCTTCATAAGGAGATTATGAACAACAATACATTGGCATCGGATGAGCTGTCATGCCTTTGGGCTAAAGAGATCAAGCTTGGTGTTGAACTCGACGTGGATGTTGTATACGATTTTTGGTTGATAAGCTAGATCTCCCCTAGATTTTGTAGAATTTGTCTGGCGACTTTTTTCATGAAGATACCTATTGAAGACTCAAGGCATTTTGATGCTCAGCATGAAGACGGAAAGCTTGCGGCTGGAGCAGGAGACTAGCGGTTGTTATTGAGTTCCTGTTTAGTTTTTTTTTTTTAAAGTTTGTTTTATATTTTTTTAATAATAAATTAGAAACCATGAGTTCCCCTTTTTTATTTTCACGTTTGGAACGAATGTTACAATATTTGTTGTTGTGGTTATCTTGTGCGAACTCAAGTGCTTTAGTTTTGACTTGGCTTGTTTATGCTTTTGGAAATGTTATTTATATTCTAAGGCATTAAATCGATTTAGTTGATACTATCTCAATACCGGATCGAAGTTGACCTTAATAGATTCTTATCGATGTTATTTGCCGGGTGGAGTGGGATCGACTATGTCTGGAGGCTTGATCAGGACCCATTATTAAAAGTCGATCGTGTTTATATGGCTGAGAGCGGCTTTAGCAAATATTCAAATCATTTTTTATTATGATCAGTATCTTTTCGGGGTGGAAACATGAATTCAATCATAAAAACTAAAAAAAAATGATTTTTTTGTTTATTTCTTCTATTATGGCTGCTCGAGGAGTCAAGCGGGAAATGTTTTTCTCATTTTTTGTCTTGCTCTTCACGTATGTATGGATTTGATCCATGAGCAGTTCATAGGGGGTGAGGTTATTCCTTATTTTACGGAGGATGTAGTCTAAGATTATCTTTGAACAGGGTGGCAAGTTGTCGTAAAATTTTGTTCTCCTTGCTGGTTAATGGTGCGCTGAAGTTAATGACCGCATGTGGCAGTGTAAGAGATGAATAGGCTGGGGGCTTTGGCGTATTGACTATCAGATCATTTGGATTAGGTGGAGAGCTTGTTGAACTTACTATGCTCATCTTTAGTATGGTCATAGAAGTTTTCGACCTTTCTGGTATTTGCAGTGGTCAAGACCTTCAGGAACGTTGGAGCGAATCAATTGATGTATTAAAAGGTCAGTTTTTTCAATGCTAGTTGGGACCATGTTTTTGAATTTCTTTGGAATGTAAGTTTGGGGTTTTGATTTCCGCGACATATGTTGTTGGAAAGGGGTGACTGGGCTTGAGCTTGAGTTGTCTATGTATCTTCATAGAGGGATCAAGCCTTAGCGTAGTTCGATTGTTTCTCCCTTTTCTTGTGAGATCATGAAGTCTTTTGTTCATGTACATGGATGTGTACGTTTGTTTTGAGTAGCCATGTTTTGGGTTTCCTACTTGACTTTGGCAGGAAAATTAGGCTAATTGGGACTCGATGTCTTTGAAGCTTGCCAGATAGCAGGTTTCTCGAGCTCTTTTGATTTCCTCGTATAGGCTCGATTCTTTTGGAGTCAGGAATTTTTTGGCATTGATGATAAGTCGATGGTATTGCCTTCATGTTGCAGAGTCAAGGTCTCCTGAGTATTGCATTAAATGGGCATGTCGATCTATGAAGATGAATTTGACAATCTTTTGAACGTCTCCTATTGTGACTGCGAGCTTGACTGATCCAAGGGAGTATGTCGTCTCTCTGGCAAAGCCAATTAGTGGTGTCAGCTCTTGGAAATAGGTTCTCAGATTTCCATGATATTTTTGGCCCTTCTCTGGTAGGCCTTGTTCGAGTTGGCTGAATTGCAAATTTTTGACCCTCCATTAATGAAGTCGATTCATTTTCTGGGTTGGTAGCATTTCTTCTTCGCTGGATAATACTACTTCTTTGTTGGGTAGTGCTCTTTCCCCCTCAGACTAATCGTGGTTATATGAGCTTGAGATGTTTATTGGTTGGCCTTTCTTTTTCTGAGTGATTGGTTTCTCAAGGAGATATCAGACTTTAATCTTATTAGAGCATCTCTCTTCCCTGGTGGTTAAGTCGAAGCGTCGTACTACCGCTGATCTGTTAGGATGGGGGATCAAGATTGGTTCGATCAAGATATTTTGATTTGGGTCCCCAGCGTTTTGGATTGCCACTATTATGATGATTTGGGGTGTTTGGTCATTTTATAACTCGGTTGTGAGAGTGATGTGGCTTGGTTCGTTACTAGTTTCAGTGTTGGACATGTTCCCCAAAGAATCATGTATACTCTCTTTTGGGTGCTGGTGGAGGCGAGTTTGGCGATTCTTCTTTGGTTTCTCGACCCCTCTTATTAGAAGTGGGCTTCGGTTTGGCAGCACCCTTTGGAGTTAGTAAAGTTTCTTCTTTTTTGGATTATTCTCCGTGTTTTTTCCTCTTCGTTTTTGTTTCAAAATACAGCTCGACACTCCTTTGTGGAATGTCCTTTTCGTTTGTAGAAAGTGCAGAACTTACTAGGATCATAAGTGGATGGTCTACTCTGGGTCGGGTTATTGGTTGCAAAGGATTGTTGACCTCGGGTGGCCGGTTCCTTGAGGCTTGGCGGTCTTTTCTATGCCGACATTATTCTTGTTTGTGTTCTTTTAGAGTGGTGACTTCTTCTTCTTGTGCTGCAAAGTATGAGGCTCGATGAAGTGCATCATCGAGCGAGGTGGGAACTCTGACTGACATTTCTTCTTTGAATTTGAATGAAAACCAAACATTGTTCTTTAATGTTGTGAGAGAGACTCCTTCGTTTAGATGCGATATCTTGCCTTCGATGTCTCTAAATTTGTTGATGTACGTCTTTAAAGGCTCAAATGGTACATTTTAGAGATTCTAGAGGTCGGCTTCAGTCGCTCTTGTTTCTTTGAATACCGAGTATTGTTTCAGAAAGGCTGACACAAGTTATGTGAAATTGTTGATGGAGTTCCCTTTGAATCTTGCGAACCATTCTAGGGAAGGTCCGGTGAGGTTTTCTGCAAACAATCGGCAATAACCGACCTCTTTTTCATTGTCGTTAAGGTGTGCTCTAGATATGGCCAGTCGGAAGGCTCAAACATGGATTTTGGGTCAGTGTTCTTAGAATATTCTGGGAACTTGATTTTTCTGATGTCTTGTAGCCTTACGCTAGCTATTATGTTGGTCAAGGGAGTTCTTTGCGTCTCCTCTGTCACTCTATCAATGTGGTGAGCCTAACTCGTTGCCACGTGCATGATGGAATTTACCCGTCTGGCTCGGTATTATTTATTTCTATGTAATTCTGGAATGCTTTAGAATCGGTGAAGTTTCTCGGATCTTCTCTCTGCTGATTCAAGTTGACAAAGTCATGAGGAATGTTTTCCTCGCGCTCTGTTATTCAACAGGTCAGCAGCATGGTGAGATATGCGCTTGGGGCCGTTGGGAAGCTATTTTAAGAATTTCAAGGGATTCATGGGAGGCTCTCGAGGTTATGATTTGTGTCGCATCCGATCAAATTGTTCTTGGTGCGAATTGGCGGACTCTCGTGCTCTCGGCACCTAGTATTCACTTCATCGAGGCTGCTAAAGCTTAAACTCTGATGGGCCAGTATGGGTTACGTTGTCAACCTCGAGCTTTCCCTGACTTTGAATCGAACGGATCAAGAACTAGGAAACTCAGGGGTTCCGGATGCTCATTGGCTTTTTCTTTGGGATCATGAGTTTGGTTCGCCAGATTTGATTGATTTCTAAATTGCTCGGGAGCTTTGGCTCAATGTGCGGTGAGATCTCTTTCGGCTTGCTCCAGTCGATTGGATATGGTTTGGTATGCGATCTCCTGACTTTGGATATTGTCGATGAGCATTGAAACCATGCTTCAAAGTTCGGCCATCTTTTCCCCGGTATGCGCCAGAGGTAGAGAGGAGATCAGTCGCATTGTTTTTTGTTTGAGTGGTTGAGTCATTGACGGTATATCTTTTGCGAGATCGATTCCAAACCCATGGGTTTGTTTGTTTTGGGACCGAGGGTCCCGTCGTTCCAACAGGTGGGGGTATTGGTTGTTTTTGAACCCCTCTGTTGGCGGCAGTTTGTTAGTCTGCTCCGCTCCAGCAGCCGGTATTTCGTTTTCTCGTGTCAGATTTGGGGAGATCGACGTCGATAGTTCTTAGTTCAGTGGAACCGAAATATATTTGAGTGGAATCCTTGATTGTTCTTAGAAACCTTAGATCAGAGTCTTAGCAATGTTTCTCTTCCTCATATACGACGATAAAATTTGGATCTTAAAACCCACATTAAGTATTTGATATTGATTGTTTGTAAAGATTAGAGAAGAAAATAATGTGGAGAACGATATCCTCTAAACACAACAATCTAATCATATTCTGGTTGACAAAAATGAACTCTATTAAGGAAGAGTGATTGAAATACAGTAAAGATTACAATGAATAATTAAATGATAATGGCTAAGATTTAAGAAAAAAGTATTGAGAGTGAGAGATTGAGGCCGAGTGTGTCTATGGTTAAGAATGTGTGTCTCTCCTCCTCCTTTTATCTCCTCTTTATGGCCGCTCTTCAATTTGTATGTCACCGCAATTTTCTCTTCAATTTGTTATCAGCTCTGAGATCTTTGACTTTGTTGGTTAGAAGAATATTCCTCTAAAATCGATCTCTTTATCCTCATGTAAATTTTCGACCTTGTAGTTTTGTTGCGAGCTGGAGATCGTATCTTGATCGACATTGACGAATTCGGTATGGGTGGTAACGGGCCATACCCATTTGATTTTCAGGACCTCACCTGAACGATTTGTCTCATCCAAATTTGATCTAACAGTGACAATGCTTATTATTTAATTAAAATTTATAAGTTTAAAATTTATTTTTATTGATATTAAATAGTTGAAACACTTGGAAAAAGCTTACCCGATAAAAATGCTTTTTAATAGTCTTGTTTTCACAGCATATAATTGATGATATATTTCTTCCTTTGAAAATGAAAGAATATAGATACAGTTGAAAATGTGGTAATTTGGATGAATACTGTTTAAAGAATCTCAATTCTCATAGTAATGGCAATCAAACCGAAAATCATGGTACGAATGATGTTATGGCTATTAGTCTTGATCCAACATGATGGTCTTCTATGTGTTGGGCCCTTAAATGTCGAACAAACGAGGAATCCTCGTTATCATTAATTACTATAAATAACAGTTTTCCGTGAAATTTCCTATATATTAAAGGAGAAACATTTAAAAAGTTATAATAAGTAGTTTGTACTAATTAAAAAAGTATCATGATAAGTTATCACATAATTAAAATGCCAATTTTGCTTATATGACGATTTGAAAATCAATTGAAAATTTTGTTAGTCCAAAATTAAATTTCTAAAAAATGTATATTATATAGTATGTCTATTATGAACCATTCATTTATCAACTTGAAATTTATTATATATTCTTTCCTTGAATAAAACATACGGAATTACCTAATGTGATTTTAAGATATATATGACAATTAATGATTTTAAATGATAGGGATTTGCTAATAATCTGTATACTTTCTATTATTTTTGTTTAATTATTTATTATTAAAATAAATTATAAAATTACATTAATTATATAATAAAAATTTATTTATTTTGTATATGTTGTATTTTGAATTTTTCAAAACGCGTATAAATTATTAAAACTATTCAAAATCTCACAAAAACTTTTGTGATCAAAGTTTATTTTTTTCTATAATAAAATACAATGATTATAAAATTATATGAATAAAAAATTTTATTTTAATAGGTGTTTATGTTAATATATATATATAGTTTAAATTAAGTTATACATCATATGAAAATATGTACTTATATTTTGATATTTGCATTGAACATATATTGAAAAGTTAATATTTTAATTTTGAAATCTTCATTGTTCTTTTTTAAATGATTATAAATTATTGAAGTCGCTAAACATTCTATATTTTTTAAAAATATTGGCGTAATATTTTGTTACACAAATATGCAAATAATCATAAAATCATATGAGCATAAACTTCATTTAATAAATATCCATAGTAAAAGTATACTATTTATATGTGTTAATATTATTTACATTTAATTATATATCATATATGATAGATAAGATTCATTGTTTGGATTTATTTATCCTAAAATGATTGCGAATAAACAAGAACGGTCGTTTAATTTATATGTGCACATCAATTTATTGCATAATAGTAACTGATTTTTTAATTATTTAATATATAGTTATTATTTTATAATATGTAGAAAAACATAAAATAATTAATAAATATAAATTACTTATTCATAAAGCGGAGATCTTAACATAAGTATGTATCTCTTTAATATTTTTAAATCTTAAACATTTTCTAAATCTCAGGCCAAAACAAAGAACGAAATGAGAATAAACTCAAAAACAATATTTATATCGAGCAATAACCAAAATAAAAATAAAAATAAAAACGACACAAAAACGAGAAAAATATTGAGATATATAGGATTGACAAGTGAACATAAACTTTCCGTTACCATAATTAACTTTCAAATTTTGGTCAATTGTAAAACTAAACTAAAATGAAACAAAATTTTATTTGTATTATTTCAACATATCCAACAAAATCAGTCAATGAAAAATATATAAAGAAAGACTCACGATCTCAATTACAATTTATTTTCCTATAATTTATAAATGATTATATAAACACTGTAAAATTTATATTTTTATATATTAATATATAACAAACCGACAAATATATCATTTTTATATATCTCCAAACTATATTTTTTTTTTAGTTTTTAAATCTTACCTCGTGCAAAGCGCCGATCTTATCCTAGTTGGAGAGTAAAACTCTAAGTCTCTAACTAACTATTAAACTATAACTGGGAAAATATAAAGCATATTTAGTGGATTAGTTAGTCCGTAAATATGGTTAAGCCTAACTGAAGTTGTTAGGGGTTGTTACTGTTTGGTGACTGTTTCCTCTATTCAATATTAAAAACTCTGAAAGCATCGTCATGACTCATGACTTCTACAAATGTAAAACCGGATCAGTCCAGACCAATTCTTCCTCGTCAGGTCCAACTTGTAAAACAACGGTTTACGATTTATGAACTTATAATGATCATCTTTCACAAGGTTTAGATTAACACAAGGTTTCCGGCCACCAACTTCGTACATACAAAATGTAAGGCCAACAACTACTTACAGAACATATAATAAAATGTATTACGCAAATCAAGTTTATACCACGATTACTATGATTGAAGACAAACAAAAATTTCCAAAATTAAACACGCTATGCAGATAAGATTTAGGTCTTCCAAAATTTTCTCACATTAATTTTGGTGAAATAATTATTCGTTTGAAATTTCTTAGATTTATATAAACTGGACCATATATAAAACTTGAAATCCGAATTACTTTTTTAAATATTTCAAATTTTAATATTTTTACAATTTTAAAATATAGCAAAAATACTTGTTCTAAACCAATCTTTATCCAAATCTATACTATTATTTGCAAAGTGATTTTCGCAATAGAGCTCTCACGTTAAAAGTTAGAGCGGTTAAATACATTATTATCCTTAATGAATAATTATATTTGTTAATATATAATTGAAAACAAAATTTAGTATTTTTAATTATCATTATCTAAAAATAGTTTATATTGTGTTTATCTAAAAAAATATATTACATCATATTCTTAAAAATTTAAAAGAAATATTAAACCTTAATAAATAATTAGATTTGTTAATATATAATTAAACATAAATTTAAAACGAATTTCAGTGACTTGATAATTAAATTATCTAAAATATTTTATTTGCAAAGTGATTTTTCGCAATAGAGCTCTCACGTTAAAAGTTAGAGCGGTTAAATACATTATTACCCTTAATGAATAATTATATTTGTTAATATATAATTGAAAACGAAATTTAGTATTTTTAATTATCATTATCTAAAAGTAGTTTATATTGTGTTTATCTAAAAAAATATATTACATCATATTCTTAAAAATTTAAAAGAAATATTAAACCTTAATAAATAATTAGATTTGTTAATATATAATTAAACATAAATTTAAAACGAATTTCAGTGACTTGATAATTAAATTATCTAAAATATTTTATATTGTGTTATCTAAAAATAATTTTACATCATAATTTAAAAACTAAAAAAATAAAAAAGAAAGATAAATCTCTATATATATATTGTATACAGTTTTATGTTACGTGAATATTTTAAGTTAAATTTATGCAATAAAAGTAATTTTATTAGAATGAAAGCTTCTGTTAAAATTTGATATTTAGTTTATTAATTATTGTAAATGGATGAATGTTCTCAAATTTTACGTAATACAAATATTTATTTTGTGATGAAAAACTTTATTATATATAAAAAATTATTATTTTTAATTATTATAACATATTTTAAAAACATGATCAAAAACTTATTCTAATGATTTTTGATTTGATAATGCATCTACTTATAAATATTTTTAAAATAATTATGCCCGCATATGCGGACGAAACACCTAGAGTGATTTTTAAGTGATTTTTTCGCATTCGAGCTCTCACGTTGAAAGTTAGAGTGGTTAATATCGTTTATACCCTTAATAAATTTTTATAAAAATACCTAAAAATAAAAAACAAATTTCAAATTTAATTGATTAAATAATTGATTAAAATTGACAATAACAAGAATTATCCAAAATCTAAAAATATATTTTAAAATTAAACAATAATTCTTATGTATATTGTGTTATTATCTGAAAATATGTTAATTAAAATTTACAAATTCAAAATTAGAAAATACAAAACTAAATATTATTCAAGTAAAAATCTTAATTTTACATAATTGAAAATAAAATATTAAGTGATTTTAAAAATTTATTTATTAATAATGAATATAGTATACAATAAAAAATTATATTATGTAAGAACTTTTAAATGAAAACATAAATAATAAATTATTATTATAATTTTTAATTAATAATATATATATTTATAAATAATTATAAACGCTTAAGCCCGCATGTGCGGGCAAAACACCTAGTTAACAAATATTTAGATAATGATTTTAACTACAAGAAGTTTTTTATCCTAACCAGTTACTCAAAATTTCATCTCATATTTTATTAGATATAATATTTTATTAAATATAATTTAAGTAATACTTTTTGTATTCTAATTATTACTCCTGAATCTTATCTGTCTATTTTGTCCCGATATTTGAAATGAACAATCATATTAAAAATCAGCTAAACATATTGAAATGTTGAGAAGTCCAAAACTAAGATTTTAACCTCAGTGGAAGTACAAGTTAATGGGAACCGACAAGAATCAACTGCAATTGTCATGTGGTTAACAAATTTTCCATTTCCAGACAAGCAAATGACTCTCCATCGTTAGTTTCGGTAGTGTGCGAACAAAACTGTAATAAATACCCTTATGGTCCACAAGAAAATAACACGAAAATTTTCAAAAGAATTATCAATAAAGACACATAAATGGATGGGTAAATAAGTAATTTTGAAAACCAGATGGTACTGTTAATAACGCTTACCCGTTACACCAACAATCGTGGGCGTCTTCGTGCTTAAACCATCTCCCTGTATTTTTTACACTAAAATAGAGTGACTCTATAATAGAGTTGGAGTTTACTTCAATGTTACTCTATTTTAGAGTGAAAAATAGAGTGATGAACAAAAAAAAAAACAACTTACTCTATATTTAGAATAAACCTATTTTTTACTCTATTATAGAGTGAGAAATAGAGTACCATTGGAGCATTTTTTACTCTAAACTTATTTTAGAGTAAAAAATAGAGTGGGGTTGGAGATGCTCTTAGTACACATTTTTTTATATACTCTTTCTTCTTTCACATAAAGATAAAGCGAGAAGGAAAGAGTTCAACTTCAAAGGTATCAATCATGTTATGTAAATAAAGCTATCTGTAGAGATAAATAAATATATATATATATTCTTCTGTGAAGTAATATGATTGCGGTCTGACACTGATCTTTAAAAAAATAGAAGAATCGGAATTACTCTCTCTTTTTTTCTTTGCCAGAATAATTTAAAAGTATATTCTATTTATTACAGATCTGCTCTTGGATTTCGGATTCTGCTACAAAACGAAGAAAGCCAAAGTGTTCATCTGTTCAATGTAAGAAACTCTGGAAATTTTCTCGGGAAACTATGATTTTCTCTGAAGCTAGCTGAGGAAAGTAAAATTAGTTTGGATTAAAAGGTCAGGAAAAATTCCTTTATGGTAACAAGATTTTAATTTTTTGTATGTTTTTTACATGGAAAATCAATTTTTCTCGGGAAGATTTCATCTAAGAGGTTGATACTGATATTTTTGAGCTTCGATTTCAATTTCCTAGATATCTGAGTTAGGGAAGCTGAGATACTAAGTTTATTCCACTCCTCGATTTTCCCGAGAAAATCTTTTACTTTATTTTGTTTTTTAACGCGAATTTTCTTGATTTTCAGTTGATATTCTCTAAGCTTAGTAAAAGATGATGCAAATGGAGGGTGGTGATAGGCTGAGAGTGACGTTACTAGACTGTATGGAGACTGGCCGGAGCTCGTTACCGGGATTGACTCTTGAAGCTATTCTAATGGCTGACAGAAACGGAACCTCGCCACAGCCTCTGCCGTCGAGGAACCAATCAAATCGGACACTTCTTGATGTAATGCAGAGAGAGCACCGACACGACTACAGCAACCGAGACAAGACCGCTTGGAAGTCTCTCCGTGAAAAGCTCCGCCTCAAACGCAATGCTACTGTTTGGATCTCGTCGAATCTTATCCCGAGTTTGAATACCCCTGTCCTTAACCGGGATAATAATGACAGTCACCAGCAGCTCGGTTCTCTCCTCACCAACTCCAGAAACGAAGGAGGACAATCACAACCGGAGTCTGTTTCCAGCGGCGGAGTAACGGCGGAGGGGAGGTTACAGTTAGGAGCTGTGTTGGCGGAGGAGAGAGCGTTATCAGCGAGGGAAGAGGAAACGCCGCCGGTGACGACAGACATGCAGCCGGCGAGGATGTCGTTGATGGAGTTGTTGGATGAGAACGAGGGGCAAATGAGCTTGGTAGGAGGAGGAGGAGGAGGAGACGGCGAGGAAGAGGAGAGAGGAGCGGTGGAGGAGACGGCAGCGGCGGCGGAGATAAGTTGTTGTGTTTGTATGGTAAGAAGCAAAGGAGCAGCGTTTATTCCGTGTGGTCATACCTTCTGCAGGTTGTGTTCGAGAGAGCTTTGGGTACAAAGAGGAAACTGTCCCCTATGCAACACCTCCATTTCAGAAATTCTTGATCTCTTTTAGTAATTTTCTTTTCACTTTTAATTATCATATTTAGTTTGTTTTATTTCTTGTTGTACTGTGTTGTTGAAAACTGAAGAGAAACTCTTTGTTGAATATCTCTCTCTCTCTCAGATTCATGGAAGTGTTATAACCCTTTTTCTGTTATTTGAAGAAAATAGTTTAAGTTATGTCGAACTTTTACCTCTAATCATCATATCATTAATCAATGTCGTAGAACTACAAATAGAGGAGACTAATCAAGAGTTTTAAGTTAAATTGAAAACATACCCGAAAAAGAATTAAAATATCATAAACCCAAAGTTACACTTTATTTACATATCATCTTACTGAAAAACTTCACGAAACCCATCTATCTTTTACATGTGTAATACGGCAAGGAAGTACAATGAAGAAGTTGGCAGAGGAAAACAAGTTATGGTTGAACCATAAATTGCATATTTAATTTTGCTGTCACTGATGTTTGTTGGAAGAGATTCAAATAAGTGGTCGTTCAAGACGTGAACAATCGTCCGACTATACTTATGGCTAACAACAATCACCTAACTGAGAGGTTCACTGGTTAACAACTCTACTTGTTGCATTTTAAAACAAGTGTATTCGTTACACATTTGAATTAACTGATCATAAACTGAAGAAGTATCAATGTTAAATACCTTGAATTACACAAGTATATAGAGAAACGGTCATTTAAATACTGATTTTTTTAATTTTTTGCCCAAAAAACATAAACTTATCACTAAACCAAATAAATACCAAAATTATTTTGCCGAGTCATTTTAATATTATTTTTAGTCAACATGTATACAATATCTACTGTTCACGGAATGTAAAACTATATTGTTTTAAAACTAGAAGATAAAACAAAAACCTCAAATCAAAACACGTTAGAATCTTAATATGAAAATCGAACGGTACACTCTCATCTCTCTTCTATCTCTCTTCTATCTCTCTTCTCCTTCATTCCTTCACTTCCAAACCCAAATTCATCTCTTCTCCTAACGATTTTACTAACTTTACAAGTAGGATTGAATGAAGAAGATGAGTTATATACTCTTTAGAAAACAAGATTTTAGAAAACGAGGTTTCTCTTCGAAGTGTATGTGTAGAACTGTTGTGTTCAAATATATCTTGAAAACACAAGATAATCATGGGCGTTTTTTTATCGTTGTGAAACAGTGAGAGATGTAAGTTTAGTCTCTTGATTGTTTTGTCATTATTGTTGAATATTTTGATTGCTTGGTTAGATTATACCTTAAAATCTGGAGTTGAATACTTAAGCTAATAATGGTTTTGCTAGTTATGATTGTTGCTTGATATATATGAGATTGTCACTTTACATGAACACTTTTTAAATGGATAAAAGAGTCAGTGTTTGAAGAGGTGGATGATACGATTCCAAAGCTTGAAAATGTTAAAAAGAAGTTTACAATATGAAATCCGATGTTGAAAGCTTGAAGGAGATAATTCACGAGTTAACAGAAAATGCCATTTACACCAAATTTCAGATGACAAAGTGGTAATTTATTAGCAAAATATGTTGTGTAATTGTTTGTTTGATGTTTGTTGTATTGGTTATTATATATCTTTTTATTGAACTCATTCACGTTTGAGAAAACCTAATGTGTTGTTATGTTGGCTTGTAACACCATATGTGTTGTCGTGATCAATTTCTAAGACCTTATGTGCTATTGTGTTTAATTTGTAAGACTTTGTGTTGTTATGATCGATTTCAAAGATTTTTATTTGTTATTATGCTGTGTTTTTTTTCAATGTGAATATAAGGAAAAAAATTAATAAAAATATTTTGTTTCATAACAACTGCAAGAAAGATTAATAACAACACAAAAGTACCACATTTTGAAAATTACATACAACATTTAAGTTTTTAAGACATACATGCATTCCAAGTTTTTCAAGTAAAGCATCAAATACAATGATATAACCATCATCCTCACTATCCAAAGCAGAGCATCAACCACCTTGTGATCTAAGTTATGATCCAAGTTATGATCCACCTTGTGATCTTCCTTTCTATATAGAATACACATAATATCAATATTGTTTACAAGTAAGAACATAATAACAACAAAAGTAAGAACATAATAACAACAATAATAACATACCTGATTTGTTCTTGGATGACCACATGATCATTTAGGTTCGGGTTCAATCCTTGGTTTTGAACAACTCACCTTGGTATGTCCTTCTTCTCTACAATTGGAGCATGTCATGGTACGCTTGTCACGACTTATCTTAGTCTTACTAGATGAAAAAGATGATTGATTGACATTTTTCTGGCATAGGTACTTGGTCTTCCTCGATTACCTAACCTATTTGATGGAGGTAAAACATGCAATTGGTTCAACATAGGATACAACTTCATCCGTTGCACAAGCATAATACTATGCTCATAAGTTTTTCTCCATCTTGTGGATAGTGTAGTAATCTGAAACATTGTCATCCACTTTATGTTTCTTTGCGGTTATCACACAAGCAGCATAGTTACACGGAATTCCATTTAGTTACCATATCCCACAACCACAAGTTTTTAGACCCATATCAACATTGTACATACAATCATGATCGTCAATTTCGTATATATTCTATGTAGCCATGTATCTAATACAATCCTGAGCTTTAGCTATACCAGTTTCTATTTTAACATGTGCCCTCTTAGTGTATCTAGTCTTCAGCCTATTAGCAATTATGAACTTCTTGGCTGTCCGTACCATACTTTTTCTCCTAATCTCTTATAGCATCTCAAGTAACGGCTTCCTCCTAGCCTCACGAATTGTTTTATTAAAAGATTCATTAATGTTGTTCAGATTATCATTGCAAAATGAACCAACCTTGAAATATGCATGAGACCATGTGTGAGGATTGGTAACTTATAGCGTTTGATGTGCCACCACGTTGTGTTTATTTAGCTTATTTATATGCTCGTAAAAATCTCCCATGGTGTAGAGATATAGTCAGGTGGTAAGTAGTTATCAAATGAATCTAGTTCTTCAGTTAGCCTCCAATATTTACTCTACTGATTGTGCCTCTCTATATGTATATGAGGGGTAGCCCCCATGTTGTTAAAAATGTTGTACTTATGGGAAAGCGATAGAGAAAGAGAAAAAACAAAGATTTCACATAGTGCGAGCTATCTTCAAGAACAATATCTCTAGCTGCGGATCATGACTGTCTCTCTTCCAGTTTTCAAGTATGTGTCTCGCACAAATTCTATGTTCAGCTTTGAAGAGTTCTAGGTGAACTGCTTTCAACAAACCCTACAAAAATAAAACAAAAACAATTGTTATGACCGTAAATAATCCAAAAAATAAATCATGCGACTTTTAAATTTGTACATTTTGCTTATCATATATAATTATGTAGTTTCTACCATCACCAAGTTTCAAACAATCTTCAAATGATTAACAAAATATGCCCAATTAATATCATTTTTGATCTCCACAACAACTCAAGCAATATGAACAATTCAGTTGTCTCCATCTCTTTCAGCCACAACAATCAACTGGCTCTTTAAATCTCATTTCAGAAACGCTCCATCTAAACCAATGATTGGTCTACAAATGGATTTCCAAGCCGCTCGTTGTGCTTTAAAACATACATAGATCCAATCAAACTTTTGCTTGTGTCTTGGTGTTGCTCCTAGAATGTTCACTATATATGTGATGGTGCATGTATTAGTCTAACGAAACTCGGCTTCATAATCAAATATTCGTGAAAATGAGTTTCTTGACATGCTCTTCTTTCCCCAGTGATTTTGGTCTTCGCCTTTTGTCACTTGTCTTTTGTTACTGTCAGATTATATGTTCGCTTCATCTCTTCACCAATTTATATAACCGTAAGCTTTGGATTCACTCTCAATCTTTCAAAAAACAATTATGTAATTGATGAAGTTTTCAGCATCTTAGAGTAACTGGACCTTACACAACCATGTTCATTAATATACAGCCTATGTTTTTTCTTCTTATATGATTAGTACACTCTCCAAGGGTAATCATACTCAGAATTCGAGCAAAAACTCAATTGTGTAGATATGTATAGCTTAATATCATATTTTGTTTTCAGAGAATATCTCAAGAGAGCTTGCTTGAACTCAGCTGCCGAAGAAAACTTCTTTCCAAGTACCAAGACCTCATCGCTTGATACTTCATCCTCACGAGCTTCTCTTCTCGCATTCTCTTCCTCATCCTCAGATGATATAGGATCCGAAATTTGATACTTCTTCCAGCAATCATCATCTCCGCTCTCATCATCATCTCCTCCATCAATTGTTGGTATATCTTCAAATTGTGTAGACAACACTTCCCAAACTTGTTCTTTAACTTGAATACCACCAACATCATCATCTTTTCTCCAACATCATTCTTTTCCACTTTTTCAACTAGCTCATCATCAAAGTCACCAATAAGAGCTTCACAGTTATCATCATCGATGGGTTCATGCTTTTCACCCGTTGCTGCCTTCAAGCTCACCGTTACCACTTTCACACTAGCCGTCACCGCCTTCACGTTCATCCTCCACCATGACAGGAGCATGATCATGAGAAGAAGGTTTGGGTTCTCTCGTTATGGGTTGAAGAATATCCATCTTTTTTGTTTCATTTTTGGAGATTTAATTCAGAAATGTTTTGGATTAGATTCTGAAGAACTAAATAAAAGAGAGATGAAATAAATCAATTTTCAGATTAGAATTCTACATATTTTGATTTGGAGCTTTTGTTTTGTCTTCTAATTTTAATTTTAGAACGACATAGTTTCAGAAAATAGTAGACTAAAAGTAATATTAAAATGATTTGGTCAAAATAAGTTTGGTATTTATTTAATTAAATGATAAGTTTGTGTTTTTCTTTGAAAATGAGAAAGTTAAGTATTTAAATAACCGTTTTCTCCAAGTATATATTTTATTTTCGGTTAATCAAAATTGAGACCGGTTTGGTATGAAACGGATATAATCCGGTTGGGTAATGAGATATCGTTACCCAAAACAAAGCCCACGATGCGAAGTAATGGGCTTTCATAACGAGAGGAAGAAAGCAAAGAAAACAGGGAGAAGTTTGTGGAAACGGCACCAACGAGATCTAGCACGAGCCGAACCCGTATTGTGAAGGAAGAAGAGAGAGAGAGAGAGAGAGATCGAACGAAGATGAACATTTTCAGATTAGCAGGTGACATGACTCACCTGGCCAGTGTGCTCGTCTTGCTCCTCAAGATCCACACCATCAAATCCTGCGCCGGTATCTTCATTTCCCTTTAATCAGCATCCGATGATTAGTTTAGGTTAAAATTGACGTTGACCATAATGATGTGAATGATTATGAGAATCGATTCGTTAGGTCAGGAGGTTATGTTATTTTTGCAGGTGTGTCATTAAGGACGCAAGAACTGTACGCCATTGTGTTTGCTACGCGTTATTTGGATATTTTCACGAGCTTCGTGTCTCTCTACAACACCGTCATGAAGTTGGTCTTCTTAGGAAGCTCCTTTTCCATTGTCTGGTACATGAGGTACCACAAGGCTGTCCACAGAACTTACGACAGGGAGCAGGATACGTTTCGCCATTGGTTCCTTGTCCTTCCTTGCCTTGTCTTGGCTCTTCTCATTCACGAAAAGTTTACCTTTCTTGAGGTACTCTGGACGTTTTCATTGTACTTGGAAGCTGTTGCTATATTACCTCAGCTTGTCTTGCTGCAAAGGACTAGAAATATTGATAACTTGACTGGCCAATACATTTTTCTCCTTGGGTACAAATACAATCTCTTCTTTCTTTCTTTCTTTCTTTGGTAACTGTTATTGCTTCTTCCTTGACTTCTCTTGATTATCATCTTCCTGCAGTGGGTACAGGGGATTGTACATCCTAAACTGGATCTACCGTTACTTCACTGAGCCACACTTTGTTCATTGGATAAGTATGACTCCCTCTCTCTCTCTCTACCTTAATCTTCTTCACTGTTAACTTAAATTAGCGTTTGGGTTTCAATAGATGCAGCATGTATGTTAGCTTCTTTGCCACATGAATCTTGTAGAAAGCATGTTGATTCTCGTCCTGAATATGCATCACTCCTTCTCTCTATCCGTTGTAAATCTGACATATTAAAATGGACTGTGTGTGAATGCAGCATGGATCGCGGGGCTTGTCCAGACATTGCTCTATGCCGACTTCTTCTACTACTATTTCCTTAGGTAAAATTATTAACCCCATCTTCTTTCCTTGTTCCTCCTAACTTAATTGCTTAATTCTAATTCTGCCTTTTGACTCTTATGTCTGTAGCTGGAAGAACAACAAAAAGCTCCAATTGCCAGCTTAATTTTCTAAAGTTTACTATACTCGGAAACCCTAAGGATTCAATTTGGTGCCGGTTAGAGGTTTACCAGTTAACTCTGTTGGTGGTTAATGGAGGAGACGAACATAGATATATGTAAACTCCAGTTACTCAAATTTACATTACACTCTCTTTTGAACTTTTTCTCCAGTTTACTAAAGGATTTCGACAGGACGGTAAAACATCCATCACAACTAGATGTGAACCGTTATTACAATCGGGGTGAAAATGCGACAACAATAATAATAATTTGGAGATACTGTGAAACGCCAGCTTAATAGAAAAGTTAGTTAAGCTTTTTTTTGTCGGCGGATGATTAAGCTTCTAAAATCTCATCTATCACTTTCGTGATCTTTGGTACTAATTCAGAGAAGTCTTTGAGCATTAAATCTGAAACTTATACACATCTAAAACATGCACATCCATCTCTTTACAATGCTACAGTAATACAAACTCACGAACACTATACGATCGATTTTTGTATTTTCATCAATTCAATACTGTTAAGTCTCCTAGAACTCAAGAGTGTCGACTTCTCTTGATCAGCAAGACCGAACAAACGCAAGACAAGTAAAGGGGTGGTGTGAGCTGTGAAGAACCAGAACAGAGGAAGAGATGAAGATGCTTGCTGTTTGTATAAAAGAAGAAAGATAGGAACACTTTAACCAGTCCACTCCCGTTAACAAGAGAGCTACGTCTTGCCGAGACTATGCTCGGAATCCACTAGAATCAGTGATTACAACAAAGAGATACAAGTAACCCCCCTAATACCCTTTGCTAGTACTTAGACTCATTCTGTAACTTTCCATGTACCTAGAGAAAACCGATTGTATACAGTTTATGCTAATAACAACTTTTCTCTTATCACTCTCACTATGTTGTATCACTCTCTTATTACCTCAATGTCTTTATATATACTAGACACATTAGGTTACTCGTGCTTGCAGCGCCTCCACGGTGACGTGTATCATGCCGTTGGTGCTGCTATGTGATCTTATCTTTATTGCAAGGACTCTTGCTTTACTGACCATAAATGGACAAAACCTTGTATGCTGAATTGCTGGCTTACCTTCATCGTTTTCCCAAAAGCAGAGCATGCCATCCATGTAGTCCAAATAAAGCAGACTTACTTTAGTCTTGATTTACTTCTACCGCGGTAAGTCTTGAGTCACCATTTGCACTTAGGATTCAAACATTTGCGTGATCATCAAGTGAACAACTCCACAAATCTCCACCTGTGAACATAATGAAGAAGCTGCAATTTTCTTGAGATGATTCTGCATGAGTAAAGAAAGAGTAGTAACAAAAAAAAACTTCTAGTTTCTTGGAATCCAGTCTCGGATTCCCTGAGTTTTATCACTCAACCTTGACTTGCAGCAAGTTAAGTGCCTCTTGAAACTTGCTTACAGCCAAGATCTTGGTGAAGATGTATGCCGGATTCTTCTCAATAGAGATCTTCAACATTTCCACAGTTCCTTCTGCTATCATATCATGAATGAAATGACACTTGACATCAATGTGCTTCGTATGCTCATGATGCACATTGTTCTTCGAGAGTGAGATGACACTTTGTGAGTCACAAAAGATTTCCACACTCTTCTGATCATAACCAAACTCTTTCAGAAGACTCTTCAGCCAGATGGCTTCTTTAACCGCTTCAGTCAAAGCCATATACTCGGCTTCTGTTGTAGACAGAGCAACAACTCGCTGCAGGCCAGATTTCCAGCTGATGGCGTTGCCTCCCAGTGTAAAGACAAGCCCAGTGATGGACCTTCTTCTGTCTGGATCCGCAGCGAAATCTGAGTCGCAGTATCCAACAAGCTTGAAGTATGTTCTTTTCATGTAACACAAATGTGTCTGAACTAATCCTTTGATGTACCTCAGTAGCCATTTAACTCCTAACCAATGCTCTCTGATTGGTTTGCTCATGAATCGGCTGCAATTCCTACTGGATAGGCCAAGTCAGGACGTGTACCGATCATGGCATACATGATGCTCCCCACGGCGTTGGAGTAAGGCACTGACTTCATAAACTCTTCATCTTTGATCAATTTCTCTTCGGTTGCAGCACTCAGTTTGAAGTGTGCTCCCAAAGGTGTTACAACATGCTCTGCTTCAGACATGTTGTAAGTTTCCAGTACACGCTTCAGATATCCTTCTTGGGACAGTCATAGAGCCCCTGACGCTCTATCTCTGTTGATTTCCATTCCTAAAATTCTCTTAGCTGCCTCGAGATCCTTCATTTCAAAACGTAAACTAAGGTCATGCTTCAACAGTACTATAGCTTCCTTGTTTCTAGCTGCCACAAGCATGTCATCTACATAGATGAGTAGATAGATCATTGATCCATCTTGCAGCATCTTGGTATAAGAACAATTGTCATATTCACTTCTCTTGAAGGCAATCTCCCCCATGTAAGTATCAAATTTCTCATTCCACTGTTTTGGGGCTTGTTTGAGACCGTAAAGAGATTTGTTTTGAAGACATACTTCATTCTTCTTGAACATAGACTCATAACCTTTTGGTGGCTTCATGTATATCTTCTCAGTAAGCTCTCCGTATAGGAAAGCTGTTTTGACATCAAGCTGCTCGAGTTCAAGGTCTTCTTGAGCAACTATTGTAAGCAGAATCCTTATGGACACATGCTTAACTAATGGAGCAAAGATTTCATGATAATCTACTTCTTCTCTTTGGGCATAACCCTTTGGTCTAGCCTTGAAGCAATCTTCTTCTACTCCAGGTATCCCCATCTTATACTCGTAGATCCATCGGCTTTCAATGATCCTCTGATTCTCAGGAACTATGACTGTAGTCCATGTGTTGTTCTTGATCTGAGATTCCATCTCTTCGTCCATGGCCTGCTTCCACTGGTTCCAGTTTGCATTAATTTTGGCTTTTGTGTAACCAGAAGGTTTAGCTGAGTCCCCACCTTCTGTAGTATATAGAGCTTCTGAGAAGTAATCTTCATCGTCAAATCTTCTCGGAGCTCGGACCTCTCTTCTGCTTCTATCTCTTACGAGATGATAACTCAGGGGGGATTCTTCTTCATACATCTCTGATTCATCATTGAAGTCTATGGTATGTGGTGAAGGAGCTGCAGGACTGTTAGGAGCTGTTGGCCTTGAGCTATCCTCATGATCTCCACCTAAGCTGATATCACGTTCTGCTTCAAGATCTAGGTCGAGATATGAGAATGAATGCTCGTCTTCTTCTTCTCTAAGGTTTTCTTTTCTCTGTACCAAGTCTTTGTAGATTGCATTTTCTTGAAAGATTACATTTCTGCTCACCACACACTTTCTTTCTTCAGTAAGCCATATTTTGTAGCCCTTGACACCACTAGGATAACCAAGAAGAACACCTTTCTTAGCTCTTGGATTTAGCTTTCCATCATCAACATGAACAAAAGTAACACAACCAAATCTCCTCATGTAACTGTAAACCGGAGCTTTTCCTGACCACTTCTTATCTGGAATCTCAAAGTTGATGGCCGATGATGGTGTCTTATTGATGAGTACAACCGCAGTATGTGTAGCTTCTGCCCAAAACTTCTTAGGAAGTCCTGAGTCACTGAGCATGCTTCTGACTTTCTCCATGATGGTCCGGTACATGTGCTCTGCACCGTTTTGTTGCAGAGTGTACGCACACGTACGGTGTCTCTGTATCCCTTTTCCTTCACAAAACTCATCAAATACACGATTGCAAAACTCTAATCCATTATCAGTTTTAAGAGTTTTAACCTTTCTATCACTGAGATTCTCCACCAAGTTAATCCTTTCAACAAATTTATCAAATGCTTCGTCTTTAGTCTTAAGGAAGTAAACCCATACCTTGCTAGTGTAGTCGTCAATGAAATAATGACATCCACTGAGTGACATAGGAACTGATGCAGCTCCCCATAGGTCTGAATGGACATACTCCAGCTTCTCCTTTGTGTCATGTTGAGCAAGAGTAAAGCCTATGCGTTTAGCTCTTCCGTAGATGCAATCTTCACATTAGTCCAGAACTGATACTTTCTTCCTGTCCAGAAGGCCCTTCTTCACTAACAGATTCATGTTCTTCTGGCTCATGTGACATAGTCTCCTGTGTCTTAAGATAGTATCATATGATCTTCCTTGCACTGCTAAAGACTCTCCAGTTGCCAGTTTCCACTTAAGCAGGTAGAGTGTATCATATCTGTCTCCACTGAGCAGGATTTGATCACCAGCTTTGATGAACAATCTACCATCTTCGGACTCAAACTTGTATCCAGCCTTCTCAAACGTCCCAAGAGACAACAGGTTTCTGTCCATTTCTGGAATGTACCTTTCGTTTGAGAGCACTATGTTCAGACCATCCTTGTTTTGAACTCTGATGGTACCAACACCTCTAACCCTTGACATTGTTTTGTTTCCCATTCTGACTGAGCCTCCAGCTTCTTCATCCAAGCTTTCAAACCAATCTCTTCTGTAGGTCATGTGATAGCTGCATCCAGTGTCCATTATCCATTCATCTTCAAGACGTATGTTTGTAGATGAGAGTGCCTCTGTTACGGAAAGACCTGGGGCTTCTGCAAGGTTTCCTCTACCTCCTGATGACTCTGATTTGTTGTTTGACTGATCACGGTTCTTCATCAAACCTTTTCCTTTGTTAGGACATGAGTTCTTGAAGTGACCGTCTTCCCCACAGGTCCAATATCCTCGCTTAGACTTGGATTTGGACCTCAAGCGGTTTCCCTTGTTACTTTTATCTCGATGATCGCTTCTATCTCTTGTCTCATTCTTGTCTCTTGAATAAAGACACTCGGCTTGACATTTAATACTCTTCTTGTGCAACCCAAACTCAAGTTTCTTTGAGTAGATAGCAGATATAACTTCATCTAGGCTCAGAGTTGCCCTTCTTGAACCATACTTCAGAGTATCTCTTAGCTGATCAAACGGCTTTAGTAGTGACATCAGTAACAAGATAGCATGATCTTCATCAGACACTAGAACACTCGTGTTTTCCAAATCTGCTATGATATGAAGGAACTCATCAATATTTCCCTCTATAGACAGATTCTCATACATCTTGAAGCTGTATAGCTTCTGCTTCAGATAGATTCGGTTAGGAAGAGCCTTGGACATGTACAGCTTGTCCAGGGCATTCAACATAGAAGCTGCAGTCTTCTCTTTCTTGATCTTCCTCAACACCATATCTTATACACTCAAGACAATGGTACTTCTTACCTTTTGCTGTTTTTCCTCCAAGGCTCCTCGCTTCTCTTTAACTTCTTTTTCATCTTCTATAGTTGCTTCAGGATCTGAGACAGCAGGCTGTGTCTCTTTTTCCTCCTTCAGTGCTACGCTTAGACCTAGTATGTCTAAGTGAGCCATGAGCTTCTCCTTCCACATGGTGTAGTCTCCACGACCATAAAATTTCTCCACCTCTATTCTCGCCGAAGACATGCTTCCATGATGAAACAGAACCATGTAAGTAACGAACCGAGGCTCTGATACCACTCTGTTAAGTCTGCTAGAACTCAAGAGTGTCGACTTCTTTTGATCAGCAAGACCGAACAAATGCGAGACAAGTAAAGGGGTGGTGTGAGCTGTGAAGAAACAGAACCAGAACAGAGGAAGAGAAGAAGATGCTTGCTGTTTGTCTGAATGAAGAAAGACAGGAGCACACACACAGCTTTAACCAGTTCACTGCCGTTAACAAGGGTAGCTACGTCTGGCCGAAACTATGCTCGGAATCCACTAGAATAAGTGATTACAACAAGGAGATACAAGTGACACGCCTAATACCCTTCCCTAGTACTTAGACTAACTCTGTAACTCTCCCTGTACCTACAGAAAACCGATTGTATACAGTTTATGCTAATAACAACCTTTCTCTTATCACTCTCACTATGTTGTATCACTCTCTCATTACCTCAATGTCTTTATATATACTAGACACATTAGGTTTCTCGTGCTTACAACGCCTCCACGGTGACGTGTATCATGTCGTTGTGTTGTTCCGTGATCTTATCCTTATTGCAAGGACTCTTGCTTTACTGATCATAAACGGACAAACCTTGTACGCTGAATAGCTGGCTCACCTTCATCGTTTTCCCAAAAGCAGAACATGTCATCCATGTGGTCCAAATAAAGCAGACTTACTTTAGTCTTGATTTACTTCTACCTCGTAAGTCTCGAGTCACCATTTGCACTTTAGGATTCAAACATTTGCGTGATAACAATTCCACAATTTTGGAACTACAACTAATCTTAGCGTTTTTTTCTCTATTTTTTAGGAGGAGTTATCGCTGAAGCCCATATATCAAGTTTATATTACCCCAAATATCAAGTAATACTATGATTTTTAGGTTGTCTTGTGTATATTTCAACTTGACAATCTTAACATTTCTTATAGACATATATTCTAACTACATCAAATTTCCCACGCACACAAAATCATATAAGTGATACTATAGTCGATCAAAGCAACATATTTCTCATAATAGCTATTGTAGAAGAGAATATTTAATGAACAACTACATCTCGAAGAAAAAAAAGAGAGAATGGTGATGGGCATGCATGGGACAATAACAACTTGCGTGTAGGAGATGTATAGAGAATTTGATGTGACTCTAATCTCTTTGTCTCCACCATATCTTTCATGCTTTCCACTTTTTCAACCTTATTAAACCAGCTTGTATAGGTGCAACACTATAGTACCACCGAGAAAAACCAAACCAAGATGATACATACAAATATATTTGGTGTTTTTGCAGTAGCGTTATGGTTATGGATAACAATGGTTGATGCTAGGTTTATCGGAGGGAGAGGAGTCGAGAAATATGTTACTTTCAGTCAGAACTACGTTGTTAAATGGGGTCAAGGTCATATTTCCACACTTCACTCTGGCAAAGAAGTTGATCTCTACATGGATCAGTCTTCAGGTTAGTATGTCTTTCTTTTTTTCCTCTTATAAAAATACAAAAAGACAAGACATTGTATAGTACAATCCAAAGGGCTCTATTTATTAGTGACCAAAGAGAGTATGATCAATCATATGGTGTGTAATTAAATATACTAAAGTGACACTGGTTTGGCTTCTACGTACGTGAAACAGGTGCCGGGTTCGAGTCCAAGAACATTTACGGATCAGGTCTCTTTCAAATGAGAATCAAAGTGCCTGGAGGAAATTCTGGCGGCGTCGTCACCGCTTTTTATGTTCGTTTGTATGATTGATAATATACATGCTTAGAAATGACTAACTCAAAATTCATATTTATTTAACTGTCTATATATATATGTAAATAATGACAGTTGACTTCGTTGGGAAGTAATCACGATGAGATTGACTTCGAGTTCTTAGGGAACAACGATGGAAAGCCCATAACGTTACAGACAAATGTGTTTGCGAATGGAGAAGGAAATAGAGAAGAGAGGTTTTTGCTTTGGTTTAACCCCATCAAACATTACCACACTTATGGGATTCTTTGGAACCCATACCAAATTGTGTACGTTCTTGATACAGTCCTTATCTTCTCTATTCATTTCAAGAAAAAAGATAATTGTGTTTGTACCCTAAGAATAAAATTCAAAGAGATTAAACATTGATGGTATGATGACTGATAGGTTTTACGTTGACAACATCCCAATAAGAGTGTACAAGAACGAGAAAGGTGTTAACTATCCATCAAAGCCGATGCAAGTAGAGGCCAGTCTCTGGAACGGTGACGCTTGGGCAACTGACGGAGGTCGGACCAAGATTAACTATGCATACTCTCCTTTCATTGCCCATTTCCAAGACTTTTCAGGGCTCTCAGGCTGCTACGTAGATGGTCGGAGTGATAATGTTGCCACTTGTGGATCTTCCAACTACTGGTGGAATGGAGGCAAATATCAAAGGCTAAGCGGATACTAACAGAAAATCTATGAGCATTTCAGGAAGAAGTACATGAACTATGACTATTGCACTGATCGCTCTAAGTACCAAAGTCCTCCTAGAGAATGTTATTGAAATTACATAATGTTAATTATTATATATCTGGAGGAAAAAATAAAGGGTCAACAAGCTATTTAGTTCTCGTATAGTACCAAATATCTCATAAACTATTGCCTCGTTTTATATATCTCTGAATTAAAACTTTAAGATTTATTTACCCATGAATTTTGATTTCTTCGGTTTATAATTGATTCTTGGTTTATGAGCTAAACCAGACTAAAAATAAACCATCTTCATTAACCAGACTAGAACCAACCCGATTTTAATCTGACTCTTCTCTTCACTGAATGATCAATACACAGTAAACAGTACCTTACATAGAACTCACTGATTCTAACTTTGAATCCGCGATTTCCACTTTGGATTGCATCTTTGTTGATTTCTATGCTCCTTGGTGTGGTCACTGCAAAAATCCAGATCAGAATAAGCTCAGAGATTATATCCAAGACGACTTATACACTTGACCCATATACCCATTTGCACAATAATCTCTTTTTCACAAAATTTCCAATTGAAGACCCTGAAAACATAATCTGAACTGAGGAGTTAAGAGAGAGACTGGGAGAAGAGGGGGGGGGGGGGGGGGGGGAAGCTTAGTTGTGTGGAGGTAGATGAATTAAATGAAAGGAACATGAAAGATAATTATCATCCAAAAAACTGAATTTTGATTTTTGTGGACTTAGAAAACACTATTCAATTTTGATCCATTGTTAAAATTTTAATTTGGACTGAATTGAGATCATATTCATCCACGGAATTGTGTTCGTTAGGGTTAATGATTTGGTGGATATAGGTTAAAAATTAACACCATTGATACACTCAATCTTCTCTCTTCAATTTCACTCTTCTCTCTAAACATTAGTTTCACTTTCTTGTTCTGTGATTTGAGAATTTATGACTTTAGATTTTAATTGAGGTTAATTGAAATGGAGCAAGAATTTTCCGGATCTGGGTTTTAGGTTAATAGTTTACCGGGTATTGGTGATGAATTCATAGTTTAAGAGACAAAATCAAATTAAATTGGGTTATCTTTTGGTTTAAAACCGGATTAACAAATGCATCAGTTAATTTAGGTACAGAAACCGTAGTAATCAATTTATGTGGGTTTATAGATTTTGAACTTTGATTTCATGGAGGAATAACTATTTAACTTTTGCTTTGTGGGTAAATAAGTCTTGAATTTTTAATGCGAATATATAGAATGATGCAAGAATTTGGTAGATATTGGTGCTATACGATAGTTATTGTGAGAAAATAAATCATCGACCCAAAATAAATAAATAAGTAGTAAGAAAGATAAAAACAAAAGAGAGGTTAGATCAGCTTTCCTCTAAGATGGAGGGGGGGGGATAATAATCGGTTAATTTAGCTTCAAGATTCTGTGATAAAATATAATAAGAATATGTCTACAATATAAAATATAAACAATGATGAACTAATTGTTAATCAAGGTGTGTATATATATATTGTTTTAACACCAAGAAAGAAGTTATTAATTAGGTTTAGAAGAATGTGATGTAAGATGATTTCAAGAAGCACAAAAAATCGACCATCGAATATATCATAACATTTCAAAACACTATGCTCCTCTCAATGGTATCAACACTTCATGCTTTAGAAACTCATATTCTTGACAATTTTTCTTCAAATCATCTACCAATAAACTCAAAATTTCCAGTTCTCTCTCATTCATGAACCGTAGCTCTCACAACATCCCTAAAGTTTCAAATCTTCTTTTTTATACCCTTGTATTATATTAAAAGGGGCATGTGTACTATTTTACCAAATGAATATTTTAATGTGATAATAATTCAATTTAATAATTTAAAAATGCTAGTTAAAATTTTGAAGGTTTAATATATAAGTGATTATCACTTTGATGGTTTTATTGTGGTATTTACTTTAATTAAAGTGATAGAACTAATTGTTCAATTAGTGAAGTTTACTGCTCCCTTTGTTTTTTAAAAATATATATTTTGGAGTTTTAACACATATTAAGAAATCATATCAAATTTTGATTATAAATATATTATTTTTGTGATTAATTATTTCTACAACTTTTAACAAATCAAAATTTAAATCATTTTGTTGAATTTTAAAATTTACCATTATTCTTTAATAATAAATGCATTGAAAAATATATATTCTTTAAAACACATATCATTTTGAAATAGAAGAAATTTTCTACTGGTGGGTGGTCCGCGCTCCTCGCGGGAATTTTTTATATTTTCTTTAACATTTGTTTTCTAATTAATGGTTTGGTTATAGACATGTGAATCATTATTATAGTGATTTCTCATTTTTAAATTTTAGTTACTCCTTTCGAGTATTTTGATGATAAAATATTCAACTTTAGTTTCACTCTGGTTAACTAAATTTCATAATTAGATTGCTGAGATGATTATAATGGGTTATGTTCTACTTTATTTTTTTAGTGTAGATCTTTGATATGTTTATTTTATTTTATCTTATCTATTTTTATTTATGCTCTTATATATTATTTGTCATTTTTATTGTATTTTCTTTTGTTCAAATTGTGAATATATATATATATATAATGTTTTTATAGTTTTAATATTTTGTGATTGTGTATAAATTCTATATTGTGATTTTCCTTGATGTCTTGCTAGTTTCCTTTATCTTGAGTTCAATAATCAAAAGAAAAAAAAAACTACAAAACTCCTTATTTAAGTATTCTTTGACCTTATTGTGATGAATGTGAAAAATAATTTGTTAGATCGTTTTAGTTTCTATTCATATGAGTTTCCCTATATATTTTGAAAATTAAAGATATTACTATATTATGTATTTTAACTATATTATGTAATTCACTAAATTTTATTTTTTCAATTTGTTTATATTTTTAATTTTTTTATTTCATATTTTTATTTTAAAAATTATGTATTAGTTTTTTGTTTTGCTTTCCATCAAAGTTTCTATTTCTGTAAGTTTGAAATTGTTAAAAAATGGAAAACTATCAATTAGATTTTTTTTCTGGTTTGAGTTTGATGAAACTCAAAATCAATATCACTAATCTATTTTCTTCATTATTTTAATGAAAATTTTCATTTTATTCTTAAAATTTATATATTATTAGATTATATGATGTATTTTTAATAAAATATTATTAAGTTATATTATGTATTTTCATTTTATGTTTATTGTATTAGTTGTGATATTTTTTTTTATTTTCTGTTCTCCCAACTTAATTTATTAAAATTTATCATGTATTATTTTTGTTGATGTTTTCTGTTTTTTTTTTGTTATTTTCTTTAAGTGTGATTATGGACCATTGCTAAGTTGAGATACACCATTGTGTGAATGCGGGAGAGGTGAAAATAACGGCCGGCTATGCTTTAGTGTTCTGAAAAATTGGATTATATATCGTCAATGACTGTTTGGTAATGTGGGTGTTGTAAAAATAATGTTAGTGGGTCAAAGAGTGAAACAAAATATCGGTTGGATTAAAAATTCTTTGTAAATTCACGCAGATGAAGACATGTCGGTAGGTGATTTCTGTGTTTTACCACAAGTCAATTAACCTAATGTTCACGCTACCACAATAGAATGGTATATCGATGTAGCACTTTAGGATCAAATCTACAAGGAACTAATGATCTATAACACTAAGAATTTACAAACTCTCTTAATTCAAGCAAATCAGAAGATGATTGATTGGTACTAAGCTAAGATCCTAGAAATATAAACAAGGTGATCTCAAATTCAATCAAGAAATAAGTGCAAGAACTAATCAATAATTAATGATGGATCCATGGGCAAGATAACTGATATAAGGTGATCAAGGTTCAATCTGGGATGTTCAAACAAACAATCAACAAGTCTATAGGTCTAGATCTCATTCAAATAGATTAACCAACTTCCGTGACAATAATCCCTATGCTAATCATGTATTAAACATCAACTCCCGTTGGCCTAACACATTCAAGCATGCATAAATAACAAGTCTACTAACCATTTAACATCTCTAACATCAATTCCCATTGGCTAGACATAAAAAAAAACAATATTAGGTTGGATCAGACATTTCATCGAACACCTTCCGGGTGTGAAATGACTAAAGCTCTAAATCAACTTGATCAAAGTTAATCTAACATTAAGAACACCTAACAAGTATATAAAAATTTTAACCAAGTAAGAAACATCCTAAATATTCACCTAATCACCCTAATCTACTTAACCCATGAATCACAAGATGATTACTCACTAATCTCTATGATAAACCTTAAACCCATATGAGATTCAAGGTTAATCATGTTAATGATTAAGAGAAGCAGGATATAAGATGAAGAACTTCTTTAGAATGATTAAAATGTTCAAGCTTTTAAAAGATTATACAAAGTCTTTAGAGAAAAATGAGATATCCCTAACTTTTTAGGGCTAAATAGTATTTATAGGACTTTTAAAAACCTATGGACCCAACTAACAAGTCTAAGAAAGCCCCAAAATACATACAAATTCGACCAAGCAAAAATACCACACATGGTGCGCCAATCCGCTCCAGCAGGCCGCTCTGGTTCACAGCGGGTGCATCAACCCGCTCCAGCAACCCGCTCTAGAATAATTCTACCAAACAAAAATGCCGCACAGGTGCATCAACCCGCTCTGGCTCACACCTGGTGCATCAACCCGCTCCATCATCCTGCTTTGGTTCACACCTGGTGCATCAACCCGCTCCAGCAGACCGCTCTGACACTTATGACTCTCATTTTTAGCTCAGTTCACCCAAAGCTCAATCTTCACTTCTTTTGATCCAAAATTGCTCCAAATACCTTCAAATGCTACAATAGAATACTCCAACACCTTATAGAGACATATGCATAGAAATGCAACCTAATTATGTCTAAATGCTACTTAAATGATCAAAATGTGAACTAGAATGATGTTTAAATCCATGTAAATACACAACATATAAACTCCCCCACACTAGTCCTTTACTTGTTCACAAGTAAACTTTCAAGAACCAAAGATGGAAGATATGCATGCGGGAGAAAATTACCAAAAAATACTCTTCAAAGCCATCAATGTGATATCCTTACAAAATCATACTAAATAGCAAGAGCGAAAATCTTATCAAACTCTAACTCCTTTAGGCCTATCTTAACTCCTTGATTCTCTAAACTTATCACCAAGACTCCACAAACAAGCCAATCAACCAACTCTCACATTTATTAAACAATCATCAAGGGTGCACTGTTGCAAATGGGCAACTGGTCCTAATCATTTGGCTTGCTGAGAATAAGGCTTGAAGTTGTGGTGATACAAGAAGGTTATCAAGTTGTTTTTATAATGACTTACTCTCAAGAACAAGTAGCTTAACATTATGCATAATATATCTAAGAAAGAGAACAACTGATGCATACAATGCTCAATCCTCATTGTTCTACCCATTTCCTAGACATAGATGATTTCTGCCCTTGTTCCCAAATGTAAAACTCCTTTTCACTCACCCAAAACTCTCAAGATCACTCAAGAACATCCTCACTTTTTGCTTCCTTTTTTTTTCCTAGGGAGTCTTTAATCTTTTCTTAGCTCATCTCTTTTCTTTCTTTTATTTCCCCTTCTTTTGAACCTTTTTTTTATTAGGGGATTATCTTTCTTTTTACACTTTTTGAGCTAATCATTTTCTTTTGAACTTTGATCCCTAGTACTTCATATATATTTTTTTTTTTTTAGATTTTTGAGTTCACTCTTTTCGCTCCCTTTTTATCTCACCCTTCAAAGATCAAACACTCAATACTCATTTCCCATCATATTAGCTAGACAATCATGAGATTCTAAGCTAGCAAGTAATGAGGATCAAACATTGTCATTCCCAATACTCTCAATATTATGCACATATCAAGCTTTCAGAAAAGACCTTACTCATCAAATTAATTGTGGCTTGAAAGGAAGGTAGGGTTAAGGGTGTGGATAACCATCTAAAAGAGAGATGGCCACTTGAGTTGCCAAAGATTGGTGAAATAGGTAAGACCAACTCAAGTGTGTGTGAGGTGCCCATGATCAAGCATGACAAGAGCCCATAAGCAAGATGGATTAAGTTCATTAACTCAGGTAAGGTTGGAGTTGATTTCAAGGTCAAGCAAGCTTCATCAATCAAACAAGTTTCAAGAGAATTTTTCAAGGCTCAAAGTCTACAAGTTATCAAAAGATGCTCAAGCTACTTAATATGATTGAGTAGGGTATTACACTGAGTTCTTTGCATGAGTTCTTTACAAGGCTTGCTCCAAATGCATGAATGCAATCTATATGCTCTAGACTCAATCTTAAAGATGCAAATGATGCAACTAAGTACTTCTTTTTTTGTGTGTTTTGAAAATTTTCAATTTTTATGGATTTTCTAATGCAAATAAGTATGCAATGCAAAGAATGAGACTCATGACAAGTAAACAAAATAGAAAACAATGAGAGATAATAGACTCTCCCCCAAACTTACTTCACACAGTCTCTTGTGTGAGAGTAATCTAAAAACAAAGAGATCCAAAGAAAAGAAATAAACATGATAACTAAATATATACAAGGTTGGAGTAACACTTATTTGGAGTCATTGCTAAATTGGGTGGTAGAGGACCCTTAGCCTCGGGTTTATTTCACCGGTAAACACATGCATAAGTGAAGAAGCGAAAGCGGGTGTCTAAAGGCACAATGCTTGACTCATTTTCTTCTCTTGTGTAGTGCAAGACTTGACCTGAAAAACCTCAAGCATAATTATTAAACACTTAAAAAAAGAAATATATATATATATATATACAATGGATAAACATGGGATTTTCTCCCAAGTGAACTTGTTTTAAGTCTTTAGCTTGACTTTGTGTGCTTGCTAATCATAAGAATCAAAAGGTTGAGCCAAAGCACCTTTAGTCCTTCTCCTACAAGAACAAGAAACAAAATGTGCAAAAGAGCACACTACTGTCCATAAAAAATAGACACATTTTTCATCAAAGAGCTTCACTAAAGATGTAGCATAAATTATGAAATGCTCCTTGAGGTTCAAATGGTCATGAGAATTAAATGCATTTGGTGGAAATACAAAATCAACCACAGGTTCAAACAAAGTTTTAACAAAGTAGTCAACTATATCTCCATCAATCAAATAAAACACAATGTTCTTATTCTCATGATTATTTTTGACAAGAGGATTTTCTATATCAAGCAAGAGCTTATCCACATCAAGTTCATTCCCTAACTCAGCCGGTTCAAGAAGAGGTCTAGGCTCATCAAGCATCAAAAAGTCAGACTCAAGACCAATGGAAGCATAAAGACAGTTCTTGTTAAAACAAATTTCAAGATGATCTCTAGCCAGTTTTTCTACTCTTAAATGATATAGCTTTCGAGTTTCACATATCAGATCAAGGCATTCATTGATGAGCACAAAAAATCAAGACTAGAGGTAATATCTTCAATACAAGGCAAGCAAATATCCTCAATATCATGAAGTTCAAAAGTGGAAGCGTATATACCTTCTTGTTGGGTTGGTGGAACCCAATAAATTACCTTTTTGAGCTCATGAGCAATCCTTATCTCAAGGCATGTGAGTTCTCTTCCTTCTAGTATTGTCCTATGTGACATAAGATTTAACCTGAGCATCGCTTCCATGTCACTTCTTGTCAACATTGGGTTCTCTTCATAAAGCTCATCCACCTTAATACTCTGTTCTGGTGTAAGTATACTTTCATCAAAAGGTGGCTCCACATATGGCTCATCTTCAATGTGATCTTCAAATGTGTCTTCCTCTTCTTGCGGCCAAACAAAGTAGCTCGAAGCCATCACTGCATATAACAAAATCTAGAATAAAAGATTAGTAGCTATACAAAGCAAAACAAAGCATAAGAAAATAAAGCTTAATCTCAAGAAAGTTTGAAATCCTAATGACAAATTTGCTTAGTTCTCCCGCAACGGCCCCAAATTGATTTCTGCGTTTTACCACAAGTCAATTAACCTAATGTTCACGCTACCACAATCGAATGGTATATCGATGCAGCACTTTAGGATCGAATCCACAATGAACTAATGATCTATAACACTAAGAATTCACAAACTCTCTTAATTCAAGCTAATAAGAAGATGATTGATTGGTAACAAGCTAAGGTGCTAGAAATATGAATAAGGTGATCTCAAATTCAATCAAGAAATAAGTGCAAGAACTAATCAATAATTAAGGATGGATCTATAGGAAAGATAATTGATATAAGGTGATCAACGTTCAATCTCAGATGTTCAAACAAACAATCAACAAGTCTATAGGTCTAGATCTCATTCAAATAGATTAATCCACTTCCGTGACAATAATCCCTATGCTAATCATGTATTAAACATCAACTCCCGTTGGCCTAACACATTCAAGCATGCATAAATAACAAGTCTACTAACCATTTAACATCTCTAACATCAATTCCCATTGGCTAGACATGAAAAAGTCAATATTAGGTTGGATAAGACATTTCATCGAATAGCTTTCGGGTGTGAAATGACTAAAGCTCTAAATCAACTTGATCATAGCTAATCTAGCATTAAGAACACCTAACAAGCATAGAACAATTTTAATCAAGCAAGAAAACATCCTAAATATTTACCTAATCGCCCTAATAGACTTAACCCATGAATCACAAGATGATTACTCACTAATCTCTATGATAGACCTTAAACCCACATGAGATTCAAGGTTAATCATGTTAATGATTAAGAGACGCAAGATATAAGATGAAGAACTTCCTTAGAATGATTAAAATGTTCAAGCTTTTAAAAGATTATACAAAGTCTTCAGAGAAAAATGAGATATCCCCAACTTTTTAGGGTTAAATAGTATTTATAGGACTTTTAAAAACCTATGGACCACGCTAACAAGTCTAAGAAATCCCCCAAATACATACATATTCGACCAAGAAAAAATGCACACCTGGTGTGCCAACCCGCTCCAGCAGGCCGCTCTGGTTCACAACGGGTGCACCAACCCGCTCCAGCAACCCGCTCCAGAACAATTCAACCGAATAAAAATGCCGCGCGGGTGCATCAACCTGCTCTAACAACCCGCTATGGCTCACACTTGGTGCATTAACCCGCTCCATCATCCTGCTTTGGTTCACACCTGGTGCATCAACCCGCTCCAGCAAGCCGCTCTGACACTTATGACTCTCATTTTTGGCTCAGTTCACCCAAAGCTCAATCTTCACTTCTTTTGATTCAAAATTGCTCCAAATACCTCCAAATGCTACAATAGAATACTCCAACACCTTATAGGGACATATGCATGGAAATGCAACCTAATTATGTCTAAATGCTTATTAAATGATCAAAATGTGAACTAGAATGATGTTTAAATCTATGTAAATACACAAGATACCAGTAGGAAAAAAATATTTGCTGAAACATTATTTAAAGAGATAAGAATCAAATGTTGAGATACTCCTGAACCCAAAAATTTAATTCCATATACTTCTCACCTATAATTCATTTATTTTACGGACTATGCCATTAGACCTAATTCTTTTTTCTCAATTTCTATAGATCTGAAGGGGTCTTTCTTTCTTCATCTTTTCTTCTTCTTCTTCAATTTTCTTTCTCTCTTTTTTTTTTCTCTCGTTCTTATGTTCTTCTTCTTTTTCATCTTCTTAATATTTTCTCTTGTTGAAGAACTCTTGTAAGCCTTTTCTTTAAATCTAATTTATTTTTCCTTATTACAAAATGTCTAAAAACCCACACCTCTCTCATCTTCGTTATTTTTCCTCAAAATTCTTTGATTTATCGTTTCTTATTCACGATGTAGGGTTTATAAATAACTTCTTCTTCTTCTTCTTCTTCTTCTTCTTCTTCTTCTTCTTCTTCTTCTTCTTCTTCTTCTTCTTCTTCTTCTTCTTCTTCTTCTTCTTCTTCTTCTTCTTCTTCTTCTTCTTCTTCTTCTTCTTCTTCTTCTTCTTCTTCTTCTTCTTCTTCTTCTTCTTCTTCGAATTTCCTCTCTCCCGCGCCTCAGATATGTCCTATTACACAAATATATGAAAAATGTAAAAGTAAAACTACAACACATAGACAAAAGTTGTACAATCGTTCAAGCACATCTTGGTAAAACTGTAGATATAGGTTACTAGGTTTTAGTTTTACTAAGTTGTACCTCGACAATGATACAACTTGGTATAACCAACACCTCATTTTACTAGTCCGAGCAATGATTGTTGCTACTTGCTGCTAGATTCTCAATGAGTTGTGCAGCATCCTGAACACATTTAGTCATTAAGTCTCCATTGCTTGCAGTATCAAGAGACAATTGATACTTGGCCTCAATTCCTAATAGAAAGTGTTAAGAAGACACTCCTTGGAAAAATAATGATGGGGGCAATCCCTTATATACTTGTTAATATGCTCCCAAGACTCAAAAGAATTTTATCGGTCCTTGGTAAAATCCTAAAATCTTGTTCCTCAGCAGCTTAGATCTGGACTTGATATAGAAGTGACCAAAGAAGGCTCTTTTTGACTTCATCCTAGGAAGTTAGACACCATGGTGGAAGAGACTTGTACGGCCTTATAATGGTTTTGGTTAGTAAGAAGGTGAAAAGTCTAGACCTCAAATAGTCAAGTCGAACAGCGTAAGAGCGTGTAATAATAGAAAACTCCTCAATCATCTTGAGATGCTCCATCGGATGCTCTTGAGTCAAACAATAAAACATATTTTGCTTCACCACGCTCGTGGCTTATCACAATTGTTTAAAAAAAAAAATTTGGAGAAGATTTAAATGATGTATTCTGATTGGCTGGGCATATTTCTTTTAATTTTTTTCCTCACCAAATAATTGGAATGTATTTATTATATAATAAAACATTTTTTTTTAAAAAAGATAAAAGTTATATCAAAATTCAAGATTTTTTAAATCTATAAATAAAGACTACTCTCATTTCATTTGGATACAGAAAACGTCATTTTCATTATAACCAACTATTTTAGTGTTTTCCGTTTAACTTTAAAAATTCAAACAATTATCAATTTTAAAACCAAACTTCCAACTAATCCTAAAATTTACCAAATTATGGTTTTCCACCAAAATTTTTCATGCCATCGTATGTTCTAAATTATCCTCCAATTAAGTTATGTATTTTCATTTTGTGTGCTTTGTATTGTGTGTGTTTAAATTTTTTTAATAATATGTATTTGTATCGTATGTATTTAAAGTTTTTTTTTTAAATTTTAGTTGTTTTAATAATATTAAGTTTAGTATTTTTAAAATAAAATTAGGTAAATATTTAAATTTTAAAAATGAACATGTTCTTAATTTTAATAGTTTTATTAATATTGATTTTGGTGTTATTTAATTGTAAGCTAAGTATAATAATTCAAAATAAATATTACTAAATTTATGTTATTTGATTTTTAAGTTAATTATTAATATGTAATTATTATGTTGTAAAAGTAAAAATATGAATTAAAAATTGTGGGATATGTTGAAATGAAGAAGAGAATAACTAGAGGAACGGAGTTAGTTCATGATTAAAGGAGAGTTCAACAAGAGAAGCTAATTTGGTTACGTTCGTACATACTTGTTCCACAAGCTACATTTTGACCTAACTTACCTTGAAAAGCAAGAAAGGAGTTGAGAAAACTTAATATGGACGTGGGAACTTCTGAGAAGTCAAGGAAACATGTTTGAATTTAAATAAGAGTGGCTAGTTTGAATTTGACAAGAAGAAGTCACATGAGTTGCTTTGGAGAAACAACTGGATCTGTCACTTTCACTCAAGCAGATTATGCCAACCTCTCTCCTGTCACTCTCACTCCCTCTTGTCGTGCCTCCCGTTGATTGTATCCTGCTGGCCTCTTCCATTTCCCCATTATAATAGTTGTTTAGTCATTCTCTAATTTAGTAATTGTTTATTATAAGTGATTGTCTATTTAAAGACATTCACGATCTCTTGTAACACTTACTAGAATCAATATAAAAGTTTCTCTCTATATTTTGTATGTCACTCTCCTTTGCTTGTATCGAAACAATATTCACAATGTATGGAGTTAAGCATTATGGTCTACAGACTGCCTTAACTCTCTTTCTCTTAAGACATCCTAATATTTATAAAACTCATCAAAATCTTCTTTATCTGCTCTCTTAAACTCTAACTTACTGATTATAAATCCTCTTCATCTTAATGTACACAAACTCAAAGTGTTGTGTTATTACAGAATGATAGATTTAAACTAGAGATTCTTTGCCACACATAATCAGTTTACTATCTAGGATCTTGATTATAGTGTAGGTTGCTTCATATAACCAGCGTACTCTCTAGGACATTTGGTTGTGTGTTAAGTTGTTTAAGACGATTCAACCACCAGTTGGTTGTCTCTTCCTTTGAAAGGTGATTTCTTGTTGTATGGTTGAAGGGGATTCAGTTACAAGTGAATGCTCTCATGACATGAGACAAACACTCATGAATTCTAACATGGTATCAGAGCTTTGTTGCTTTTCTTTGGGATCAAACTCACCTATTTTCTCTATATTTTTGTATAAATCCTTTCTCTCCCATTCTGTTATAATGTAAGCTTGGTCAATACTTGTTAGTATCTTGAAATCAAGTCTGAGGAAGAGAAAGGATTCAAAAATGCTTCACCATAATGCTTTATCCATTGGATAATAGCTCTCTCTTAATGGGGCATCTCTTTGACCAGTGGACAAACTGTTTTGCATTGGTTTCATTGTTGTTTAAGCCACAAAAAATACTTGTTAATGTGTTATTCAGATGGTTCTCTTGTTGCAAGCCTTGAAAAACATCAGTTCATGAGTTATTCTAGTGGAACATGTATAAGATCAGTGGATAAATTGATTGTCCAATGGTCCCTTGTGTTTCAGCTACTAAAGCACCAAACTCTTTATGAGTATTGGTTTCTCCTGACTGTTAATGCTTCCGCAAAAACCAAGAAAACAGAGCAAAACTCTGTCCATTAGAACTCTTGAGCAAAGTTTATATTCTATATTCTCTCATTCTCTAATTTTCTCGTTACTCATTCTCCCATCCTCTGGCTACTAATACTCTACATCATTATATATTTTTTCTACTTATTCTCTGGTTACTTAATTTCCATTATCACAATCTTGTTAGAATCTGCATAAGGTTGTTAAACTGTCTTGAAGTTAAGCTGTCTTGAAAGAATTGTCTTGCTTCTGCCCTTGGAAAAATTGATTGTGTTATTGCCTGAATGCTTAGTCTTGTTGATTAGGATTTATAAAGCGTTGATAGGATAGAATCATGAAGATATATGTCCATTGCTTGTTTGAAATGTGTTATAAAGACCATACTTGGTGAAAAACCCATGTTATGATCTCTTGTTGTCTATTGGTGCTTATCTTAGTGTTGGTTTGACAAGTTGCCCATGTTGGTCAGAGCCTGCACAAGATACATATTCCTGACCATGGAAATTGCCCACTGCCCATCAATCCTTTGGACATTGATTATGTTCATTAACTCCTAAGATAGTTGAGAGGATGAATGGAGCAGTGGAGAGATTGCTCAGAAGTGATTTACTTGATGCCAAAATGATGGACATGAAGTACATTTAAGAGAAAAAACCACAATTCAAGCCAAGAGGGATGTGGTCTCAAGGCATTGGTGATCATCATTGGCTCTCATCTTCCAGGCTTGACCACATACTCTTATTCTCAGGTCAAGCTTGAGGAGAGGGGTTAATATGAGAAACCAATGTCCATTCTTCTTATGAAAGGGAAGTACCTAAAATATACTTATTTTTCTTTGAATATGTTTGCCACTTGAGAATTGATGCATGTGTGTGTGCATAATTTGAATCAGGTACTTGGAGCTCATGAGAAGAGTCTGGTTGTGGATCAAACTTTTTGATTATGGCAGGATGTCAGAAGAAAAGGGGAGACAAAGAACCATCAACATGGAGAGTTCAAAGCAGTTTTGAGTGTGAAAGAAGGAAAGTATTGGTGCCTACTTACCATTGAAGTAAGGCCATGATCCATGGTGTATGAGCCCCTAAAAAAATTGATCATAAGTCTCTTAAACCCACTGGCCAATCCTTAGGATGAGGGTAGTTGTACTCTTTTCCCCTAATTGATGGTTTTATCCCATGAGGTTTTGCTCACTTAAGTTTTTAATGAGGCAAGTACTCTCAGTTCCAAGATTACCCAAGGATCTTCTATTGTCAAGCTTGAGGGGGAGTGTTGAAATGAAGAAGAGAATGACGAGAGGAAAGGAGTTAGTTCATGATCAAAGGAGAGTTCAACAAGAGAAGCCAATTTAATTATGTTTGTACATACTTGCTCCACAAGCTACATCTTAACCTAACTTACCTTGGCAAGAAAGAAATTGAGGAAATTTAATATGGACGTGGAAACCTCTGAGAAGTCAACAAAACATGTTTATATTTAAATAAGAGTGGCTAGTTTGAATTTGACAAGAAGGAGTCATATGGGTTGCTTTGGAGAAACAGCTGGACATGACATTTTTACTCAACCAGGCTATGCCAACCTCTCTCCTGTCACTCTCACTCTCTTTGGTCGTGCCTCCCATTGTCCATATCCTCCTAGCTTCTTCCATCAATACAACTAAATTATCAACTCTTTTTTTTAACATACCCATAGTTTTCAAAATATTTACAACAATGCCACATAAATATATTAAATATTAAATATTAAATATTTAAATATTAAATATTAAATATTTAAATCTGAACAAACAATCTTCATTAAATAAACAAATATCAGTATATATCTTATCAAATTTAAAACATATACATATTTATTTTTATTATTTGAAAATAATTTTGAAATTATATATGATACCATATATTATACTATTAAATTTAATTTTACAAATTCCAAATTATGTGTTCCATTTCTATTTTTAAATCAAATTTGAAAACAATATTTTATAATTATAATAAATTAGAAAGTGACATATTTAATAAATGATTACTCGTTTAACTTTAAACTGGAAGAAAAAATGAATATATCACATATTAAAATTTTATTAAAGATACAAAGTTTGAACTCACTAAAAATAATTTAAATATAATATGTATACAAATTTTAACATAAATTATATATAATAAACTAGAAAATATAATTTTACTATAATTTCTAATCATAAATTATGTCGGCTTCGGAAACACTGGTCAAAATATTTATATTTTCAAATTGAAATGTATAAACAAAATAACCTTGCTATTAAAGTACAAATCACCGGTTGCCACAATAAGATATTTCAAGAAATACTCGGTTTAGATATATGGTAGGAAAAAATCACTTTGATTTTGATATCGACAATCCATACATAATTTCATTATAGTACTGAAAATGTTTTTATAAAAATTATTTTTGATATTTTTGTATTAAATTATAACAAAAAGGTTCCACGCTTTTAAAGCGCGAGTTAAAATCTAGTTTCTCCATTATAATAATTGTTTAGTAATTCCCTAATTTAGTAATTATTTATTGCAAGTGATTGTCTATTTAAAGATCTTCACCAACTCTTGTAACACTTACCAGAATCAATATACAAGTTTCTCTCTCTAATTTCGTGTGTCTCTTTCCCTTGCTTGTGTCTAAAACATATTCACAATGTAAGGAGTTAAACATTATGGTCTAGAGGCTGCATTAATCTCTTTCTCTTCATTTTAAGTACACAAACTCAAAGTGTTATGTTACTATAGAAGGATAGATTCAACCTAGAGATTATTTGCCACACATAATCAGTTTACTATCTAGGATCTTGATTATAGTGTAGGTTGTTTCATGTAACGAGCGTACTCTCTAGGACATTTGATTGTGTGTTAAGTTGTTTAAGAAGAGTCAACTACTAATTGGTTATCTCTTTCTACTCTCTAGGACATTTGATTGTGTGTTAAGTTGTTTAAGAAGAGTCAATTACTAATTGGTTATCTCTTTCTTTAAATGGTAAATTTATGTTGTATTGTTGAAGGGTATTCAATTATAAGTTAACTGAATATTCTTATGACATAAATAAATATTCATGAATTCTAACATGATAAAATGTTGTAATTTTTTAAATAAATCATTATAGAAGATTAAAATAAAGTGGGTGTTGAATAAATTAAATTGAAAAAGTAATATAAAATGTTAATTTAGAAAATGAAAGTGTTAAAAAAGTGGAAAATATTGAAACTATTATACATGGTCTAATGACTCGAGGTGTTTTGACGTGGTTACTAGATTTTAGCCGCCTTTATGTCGTTGAGTGTTCTATACACAAAAAAAATACTCCCTCTGTATCATTTTAAGTGGGTTTTAAGCTTTTTTCACCAAGATTAAGAAAATACAAAATTTTATGTAATTTATTGTGATTACATAAAAATAACATTAAATAACACTAGTTCAACCAATAGAAATAATATACAGTATTTTGTGATTGGACACACATTTCAAATAACAATAAATTTTATCTTGAAAAATGAAAACATCACTTATTTTGAAACAAAACTAAAATCTTTAAAAACCACTTAATTTGATACAGAGGAATCCTCTTACATATTTTCTCTAGTTAATTTAGAAATTTGGAGTGCAAAGAGAGAGAGAGGAGAAGACGAAGAAGAAAAATTAGAGAAGATAGAGGAGAAAGGTCAAACAATACAAGTATCACTAGTCAACGTCGTTTGATTGACCTCTCTTCTCCTCTCTTTCTTCTTCGTTTCTTCTCCTTCTCACATCTCTCTCTCTCTTTTCTTTTCTCTTTCTTTTCTAAAGGCACTACTTTTGCAACCTCTCTGGAACTTCTCTCATGGCAGTAAGTTTCTTCAAGTCTTTTCTTTTCTTTTTCTTTTTTAGGTCTCTCTCTCTCTTATCTGTTTCGATTCTGTGAATTTCTGCGAAAGGATTTGGACAAAGCGAGTCTTATCTATTACTGATTGTTACATTGTATGATTATTTAAATTGTATGATTCTGATTCTAAGATAAGAAAAGGGTTATGCTCTGTTTGCTGAATCTGCTTCCATACTTACATGAAACTCGCCATTTTTTTTTGGAGTTTCTATATCTTACCGACAACGAAACTGCAAAGATCTTGTCTTGTTGCTATCTCTTGGTCTGTGATCTTTATTACGATTTTACCCTTTTGTTTCCCATTGCAAGTTTTGTGAACTGACTTGAATTGATTTTATCATTATGGGTGCAAGGAGCGATCGAATGTTCCCAAATTTGGAAACTGGGAAGGCGAGGAGAATGTTCCTTACACAGCTTACTTTGAAAAAGCCCGTAAGGCTCGTCCTGGCGGCAGAGTAGTGAACCCGAACGACCCGGAATATTACTCGGATTCGCAGTCTCAAGCTCCTCCTCCTTCAAGAACCAAACCTGAGGAAGTTGACCCGGTTAGAAGATCACGTGAACGGACGAGAAGCAGAGAAGAGAGCGAGTTGAAGCAGTTTGGTGATGGTGGTGGTTCATCAAACGAGGCTGCTAATAAAAGACAAGGAAAGGCTTCTCAGAACAATAGTTATGACAAGTCACCGTTGCATAAGAATTCATATGATGGTACTGGAAGAACAAAGCCCAAACCCAACCTTAGAGCTGATGAAAGTGTAAGAACAATAGTCAACTTTGTTCTCTCTCTGTCTTCTGTCTCCCTTCTATCTAATTATTTGAGTTTACAAACTGTTTTTGTAGCCTGAAAAGGTGACGGTGGTGCCCAAGTTTGGTGATTGGGACGAGAATAACCCATCTTCAGCTGATGGATACACACACATTTTCAACAAAGTCCGTGAAGAGAGGAGCTCTGGGGCAAATGTGAGTGGATCTTCAAGAACGCCGACTCGCCCCCCTAATAATCCTTCCAACACTTCCAAAGTAAGGCACTCTCCTTCAAACTCATTGCTTCCGATTGTATCA